>MBAC02010813.1:0-11664 GCA_001712635.2 Nothophytophthora sp. Chile5
ATTTTATCAATATAAACCAATCAAAATGCATTATTCGCACAGCTGTTTGGAAAATTGCAGCGTTTCTATAAAAAAAACAGCTTTTATGTTCATTCGGCGACCGGTTTCTGACGGGATTTTTGAATAGGACAATAATGGTAGAAATAGTCAATACGAACCGTGAGTATAATTTGTAATCTGTATGATACAGAATAAGATCCGGGGTTATAAGGGTTAAATTAGTATAAACCATAAATGTTAATAATTTATTTTTAGAATTCATACCTGAGCTTCGCAGCCTGCTTTAGAGCTCGTAGTTTGATCATCAGCTTTTGGATCATGTCCAACTGCGTTTCCGCTGTACTTGTCAGCTCCTTGACAGCGAGGTTGAGCCTGTGACTCGCGCGGTCCACTAGCGGCACTCGCATAAGCTCCGCCAACTTTATGTTCATGCTACATTTATCACCAACCAAAAATACGCACGCTGAGAGATGCTTACCTTACGAAGCCAACACGGTACTGATCGCGTCCTTGTGGGCTCTGCGGCTCACCCACGACAGCAAGCTGCCTGTTTGTGGCGGCACCGAAGACAATATTCTGATTTCGTAATCGGGGTGCTGGGACCGGACATGCGACATCAAGTTCGAGTACCCACGCCCAGGTAGCTGCTTGTAGAGCCGCTCACAGATTCGGCAGCGAAAATAGGAAGTAGCATCCCCATTGTGGTCGCGTTGAAAAGTAGCTTGACACCTGCTCTGGTGTGAAACGTGGGTGTAAAGCAGGCTCAGCGAGGCCAAAATCAGCCATGGTGGTTGTTAGCTTGAACTGGAAGTGGTTGCCTCGATTGAGGAGAGCGCTACGACAGGTTGGTGAATTGGTGGTCACCAGCTAGTTATCAGTTTTGGAGGGGGTAAAAAGTAACAATTAAATAATAATGCTTTCTGTACTGAAAAGTCGCTGCATACATTATTTACTGTCAAATATCATAAATTATTATTTATACTTTATTGATAAGGGACCCCTGCCACACGCACGCAAGCGGCCAAATTGCCGCGCCAGAAGCCCAGCTCACCCTCACATGCTGCGTGTGGAATGCAGCATTCCCACGCTCTCGCCCGTCTGGCACACGATCTTGACGCGTTCGAAGGGCGCCACCACCGCCTTGGCCACGATGGCAGCACCACCGCCCGCCGCCAATTGTCACAACAGCTTGCGGTTCAATTCAGACTGCTCTGTCGCCATCTTGGAAGATGTGGCGAGCACACGGTCAGCGTAGCAGGAGGAATACCAGCGCCGCCGCCTCGCCTGCTGCTGCGGTCGACGACGACCCACGCGGTCATCTTCGATGCGCCGATTCTTGTTACATGTCTCGAGGAGGTCCCCGATAACAGCGTGGTTGTGGTCGACAACCTGATTCTTTACCACCATCTCCCGATTGCTTATCTTTTCACTTGAGCGTTGATCTAGGATTAAAATACGAATGCAATTTGTTTCTTGGATGAATGGATATAATACATGTGAAAATACCTTGTTGGGGCACCCAGTGTGACGAGAGTGTTGAAATGGCCGTTTGCCAGTCCGGGACCGAGCTTCACGAGACCCCATTGCGTGAGCGCACTGGAAAGTCTTGTGATACAATGTCAAAGCTGTCAGGGCGAAAAGAACTTTGCGCCGTTCCCCAATACCATGCACAGAGTCCGGGCCACTCGTGACAGGGGCGAGATATCTTCGGTCCCTTTGGTTCCGGTCTGATCCATCAATTCTTGGACTCCGGCGTGCCCGTCTACGTCGATGGTTCCTGGGTCCAAGGCACGCTGGATGATCAAATCGTACCGCTCCCTGTCCGTTCTGAGGACGTTGGCAAGATTCTCGATCGTCTTCTCCTATAATCGTATAACCGTTATTACCACTCCGATCTTCGCCCCCTCCCCCCAATCCACATGACCGAGTCGTGACCCGTCTCTTCCCAGCGTGCCAAGAAGCCGTACCATCCCCACATCTCTATTCAGAGACTGAGGAATGAGAGGCATTCCCGGACTGCTCGCATCTTGACTTTGCGCCTGACCCCATGGCGGTCTTCGAGCCCAGCGGAAAGTGCATGGTTCAGCTCCTGAAGGTTTCGCGGTGTCGCATACAAAACCGCCAGTGGGAATTGTAGACGTTCGGAACGCCTCCGCGTCGTACCAGAGGCGGCGTCCAGTCCAGAGATAGGTCATGTGTTGGAGTCTTCCCGACTTCGGCGTCCTTGACGTAGAGAACGCGCCAATCATCTCAGACCTAGGACGGAGCGTCCGAAGCGATGGCCGCCTCCGGCTAACTGGGTTTGGAGCCGGAAACCCGTTGCAGATGATCCTGACGTTTTGAGTGGCCACTGTCGTAGCAATCCGAACGGAGTAGATTTAAGCGACGATACAATGAAATATTGGGTGTTCGGTCTGAGATGGATACACAATCCCAGCTTGTGTTCATGATATGCGCATACCTTGAATGTCCCCTTGGCTTATACTGCGATATACGCCTCGTACGCCTCCCACGATTGACATGGAACGTCCACCTTCCCGTCCAAAGCCACGACTTCGTCCGTGTCACCTTTGTTTGGCGTCCGCGTGGGCGATCTTCACGCGGTGGTGATGGTGGTGGATATAGACCGAAGAACGGCTGCTAGGCGCGTGCGGTCTCTTCTCCAGATGGAGGGCCGTCTTGACCAGTTGCCAGTGCGGAACTTAACCGTGACCGATTCCCTTGCGATACGTAACTGATCAATGCCTTGCGGGACTTTGCGTTTTACGTACCTTCTTTTCAGACACGGGTGCTAGTGTGCGAGCCCAAGAGTCAAGCCCATACAAACGCTGATCACCAAGAGATCACAGTGACTTAAGTAGGCTGATCTAGATTAACCGTTCAGCGCCCACCTCTTCCCCTTCCAGCTCGACCGCCAAGGAGGTGGCGGTAGTGACAACGGTGGGGTCATTAGTTCATCGTCGATGCCAGCTCCGTGGTGATTGCTACACCTCACTGTGGTGGAGTGTGTGCCAGTATCCGTGTTCATGAGTCAGTATGAAGTTGATAAACCGGTATACCGTGCTCATGCGACTCTTTCCTCCGGACCTGGCCAGAGGGCGGGCCCAAAAGAACAAGAGAAAGCGGGAGGCAACCAAGCAGCCAGCCCGAATCCGCGACGCGGTCTCTGCTCTGCGAAGGTCCTCCCTCCTCCAAGACATGAGTTGGCTGCGCTCCAAGCTGCGGCAGGTGGCGGCGCGCGCGTCGGACGCGCTGGCGCAGGCGGCCGACATCGTGGCGCCCACGCTCTACGCGTCGCGCGTGGACGAGTTCCACCACCGCTGGACGACGGTGGCGCGCTTCCTGGAGTCGGTGCTGACGCGCGACCTGGAGCCGGCGGAGCAGCGGCGGCTGCTGCTGGAGAGCCACACGCGCGACTCGCTGCAGAAGCTGGTGCTGCTCATCTACGCCGAGGAAAGCGCCTCCGACCGCATGGAGCTGGCGCTGGCGCGCTCGCAGGCCGCCGTCTTCGACGACTCGGCGGGCGACGGCGGCGCGCGCGCCCGCGCCAGATCCCGCGCGCAGTCGCAGACGCCGCTGTCGCCCACGCAGCAGGAGCACGCGCCCCGCGAGTGCCTGGAGTATCTGCTGGAGAAGCAGCTCATCCCGCACTTGTGCGAGGTGGGACGCCGCGACCAGCCGTGCGGCATCATGTCGCTGGCCATGCAGTTCGTGGGGGCCTTGCTCAGCAGGTACAGTGTCCTTCTACTGGGGATGGAGGGGTCTTGGCTGGCTGGTGTTGCATGAGACTAATGCGTGTGTGTGTGTGTGGCTCCGGCAGAGTGAACTACCCGATCCTGCCGACGCGAGAGGTGCACGTGTCGGTGGTGGCGCTAATCCAGGCGGCGGCGCGCAAGGAGGTAGAGGACCCCGTGGTGCGCAAGTGCCTCATCCAGCTGCTCAACATCCTCTGGAAGAAGCTGCGGGGCGACCCCGTGCAGACCGAGTTCTTCTTCCTGCACGCCGACCGCCTCATGGTGCGCACGACGGACATGGCGTCCAAGCCGTCGCTGACGGAGGAGCAGGAGGAGGAGGAGGCCCAGCTCAGCCACCGACTACGTGCTGTGAGCGACGACCCGTTCCTGCACCACCACCACCACCACACGCAGAGCGACGTGCCGGAGCTCATCCTCTTCACGGGGCTGCTGCCGCACATGTACGCCGTGGGGAAGGTGGGCGAGAAGTGCCGCGAGGCGCTCGTGATCGCTGCCGCCGTGCACGACAAGGCGCTGTGTCGCTTCGTGCTGCAGCTCACGCCCTTCTGCCACTACGCGGTCAACGGCGTTATCTCGGCCTTCGACGCGCTGCCCAAGACGCTGGCAGTCGCAACAAACACTCCCGCAGCAGCCGCTGCGACCATGGAGCCCGACGGCGCCGTGGACGTGGAGCTGGGCTTCCTCGCCGTGCGGCTGCGCTTCTGCTGCACACTGGCCATGGTCGCGCGCTACGAGCTGGAGGAGGTGGACGAGGTCACTGGTGAACTGCAGCGCCGCTCCATCGCCGACGAGCTGCTGGACCAGTTTCGCGTGCGCTTCCTTGAGGGACCACTGCTGGAGGGACTGATGCACACGTCGGAGGCCGCGGCACGCGCCGCCACGCTCTACGCGCGCATCATCCTGGAGGAGCTCACGGCCTGCGGTCGCGACACGCGCACCAACCCGCTGCTGTGCATCTATCTGCAGTTCCTGCTCGAGCGACCGCCGGTGTCCACATCACCCCCGACATTGGCGAAGACAGTCACGGCCATTGCGGAGGAGCCGGAAGAGGCGGAGGTAGCACCCGCAGAAGCAAAAGTCACGGCGGAAGAGGTCACGGCAGCGCAGCTCCTGCCCACGGAGCTGCTGCACCGCATGGACTCGCTGTCCAGCTCGCTGAGTATCGCCACCATCGACTTGTTCACGTCTGTGCTGGACCTGCAAGACGACTACGCAGACAGAACGCTGCTCGGCGGAGAGCTGCGACACGGAGAAGAGTTAGCCAGTGACCAGGACAGAGACGCCGGCAGCGGCAGCGAGAGCAGCCCCCGGAGGCGACGCCCCACGGCCTCGTCGCTCTCCAGCCCGACGGCGCTGAACAACGGCGCGATCTGGTTTGCCTCGCGCTTCCCAGACTCGGCGGTGGCCTCGAATGTGCACCTATGGAAGATCCGCGCGTTCGCGGGACTGCAGGAGGTGGCGCAGGAGATCCCGGCGGCTGACGACCAGGAAGATCAGGTTCTGTCGCTTCTCTCGTACATTGCTGATGCCGAGTACGCCGCGTGCCAGCGCGGACCCGAGGACTTGGAGGACTTTGAGGACGACGAAAGCGACGACCAAGAGGAGTCCGCCGTCTCTCCGACAGCAGCAGCAGCAGCAACCATAGAACAGGATGCCACTGCAGCTCCCTCTGCTGCTGCGGCTTCTACTTCCTCCCCGTCTGGCGCGAGGGGCTCGTCCAGTCGCACTGCCGCAGCACGCAACGCGATGAAGCCGCTGCGTGAAGTGTATCTCAGCATCAGCCTGCCTTCCTTCTCGCCTGCCGAGCCCTCCGGCCTGCGACAGCGGACTCAGTCGCTGTCCGTGAGGGGAGCAACCGCCACCGGCTCCGCCACTACGGAGGCCGAGGCTGGCGACGACATGCCGCTGTTCGTGCGCATCGTGCTGAGTCGCATGGAGCGGCTGCTGGAGAACTCGTTCCACGAGAACCTGGCGCTGTCCGGGCTGGTGTACGCTCTGGCGCAGAAGCCGCGGTGCGCGTCCGTGGCGTTCGACCTGGACGAGGCGCTGCCGGCGGGCCAGAGCTTGCGGTCCATCCTGGAGGAGGTGTACGCCGACGCGCTGCGCCGCTTGAGTCGGCTCCCCAACGGCGCGACGCTGCTGCAGGAGCTGCGCAAGAAGCTCGTGGACGACGACAACGACGCCGCGCTGAACGACCACGAGGCGGAGACGCGTCTGCTGTGCGGCTACGTGGTGCTGGAGGAGGTGCTGAAGGAGCTCTGCTCGCTGCTGTTCGCGCGCGAGCGCGTCAAGAGTCTGCCGCTCAAGCCCGAGGGCTACTACCTGGAGCCCAAGCGCGCCGGCGGCTCGTTCTCGCCCTCGCTGGCGATGCAGCGCTCGCGCGCAGTCTCGTCGGAGACGCTCTTCTCCGACGACGGGTCGCAGGCGGATGGCGCCGCGCCCTCGCCTCGCAAGCAGGCCAGCATCGGCAAGGAGTTCGAGCTGCTGCTGGCGGAGGCGGAGTCCAGCATGGAGAGTCTGCTGCTCGGCTCCAGCGAGGCGGCGACGGCGGCAGCGGCTGGGCCGGAGGTGGAGACGCAGATCGTATAGAAGCCGCTGAAGACAGACAGCTGCGAGCGCAGCCGCGAGGGAACTATTAAACGAGAGGGAGGAGGAAGCACGACCGAATAAAGCAGTTTGCCAGTCCAGTGCCACCGCAGCCAGCGGGGCCGCAGACCGAAAAAAGCCGCGGACGGCGCGAGAGGGCGGCGCCGACGCCTGGAGAAGCGGCCCATGCGGCGTCAGAGTTCGCCCAGACGCGTCTGTCCGCCGTCGGAGCTGCCGCCGCTGCCGGCTGCCGGGGCTCCGCGACGCAAGCAGCAGCGACGTCGCCTTGTGGTTTCGGGGTCCAGCGACCCAGACGCGCTGCCATCGCCGGGCGGTGGAGGCCATGAGGCCTCGGCAGGAGACGATCGCTCGCCCGGGTCGCGTGGGCCGCTGCCGTCCTCCTGTCCGTCGCCGAAGACGTATCCGCGGCTGCAGACGCTGGCGCAGCTCGCGGGCAAGTACGTCCGCGACCTGCATCTGGGCGACTTCGTGGCGCGCAGCGAGTTGCGGTGGCGGCGCTTCGAGGGAGCGGACGCGCCGCACTCGGCGAGGGAGCGAGCCCACGCCGCCGCACAGGACTCCGGGGCGCTGGTGATCCAATGCGCGTGGCGGAAGCACGCGGCGGTGCTGACACGGAAGCGGCTGCTGGCTGCGGTTTGGGGGCGGCAGCTCCAGGTTGCGGCCAGGATCTCGACTCGCACAGCCGGCTTAGTGCGAGTGCTGGAGTTGGCGAACGCGGCAAACAGCCGCCTGGTGGCGCTCGCGGGGGCTCTGGACATGGCGAAAGACACGCTACCGGCCTGCGGACTGTACTACCACGCTCCGGCCACGCTGCTGGCCTGGTGGCTGGGCTACGCGAGTGCCAAGACCGTCGGGCGCCGGTTTCTACGACGCTCTCCTGCCATCCTGCGTGCGGTGGACCTCCCTGTTCGCCAGGCCTGCAGGACTCTGGCGAGGCTGTGGCGGTCCATCGTCCCGCTCGCGACGCTCACGATCCAGTGCTGTGTGCGGGTCTTCGTAGCGCGACAACTGCTGGGGAGACGGAGGCTGCAGCGACTTCGGCAGGCCGCGGCAGTGCAGCTGCAGGGCTTCGTGCGGGCCTGCAACGCCCAGCACCTGGCTGCTCGGGTCCGACGGCGGTGCGCTGCGGTCCGCGTCCAGTGCTTTTGGAGACGCCACCGAGCTGGGAAGTGCCTGCGTCATCAGCGAATCGCACGCGTCGCCACTCGCTTCTGCGCTCCGCTGCTGCTCCAAGCTGCGCGTCAAGCGACGGTGAAGCTGCGCGAGACGTCGGCCTTGAAGATCCAGAAGCAGTATCGCGGGAGTCGGGCTCGCGCCCAATTCCGAGGTCTCCTGGGCCTCAATGAGCAGCAGAAGTGGCGGAAGAACCCGAGCAGAGGCTTCCTCTTCTTCGCGCAGAAGCGGTACGACCTTGCAGCTCTGTTTCTGGAGACCTGCTTCCGACAAGGGCTCTTTCAAGGCGATCCGAGGTCAGGCCCACTGCCGCAGCAGGGTGCGGTCAGCTGGGTTGATGAGGTTCCGACAAGCGCCAAGCCTCGGCGGAAAGTGGCGAGTGGCTCGCGAATGTCGTTCAGCTTCAGCGCTGCGCCCACCAAGTTGGGGCCTGATTGGGTTCTACAGGGCGAAGGAAACGGAGCGAACGACATCGAGGCCACTGGCGGTGCTGCGGATGTCGCGGCTCGACTTCGCTTCTGGCAGACGTACGCGACCAGTCACTTCCAGGTGTTCGAGGCGACGGGGGACGTGCTGAACCTGCGTCAGGCTCGCGTCGGCTGGGAGAGCTACTTGCGCGTGGACGCCGTGGCAAACTCCTGGCCTGCGTTTCGAGGAAGCGTCGCCGGTGCTCTGCAGGAGCTTCGGGCTCGCTCGTCCCTTGGACTCGTGCAGTGCCTCTTCTGGGGCGGCAAGCGCAACGACAGAGACCAGGCACTGGCCCTGAGTCTGAAGCTTCTTGAGGAACGAGACGGAGACTCGACAGACGACGCGAGGCAGGAAGCTCAACTGCTCATGATCAGCAGCATGCTGTACTTCGAGCAGGCTCGCTACGCTTGTAGCTGCGCTCAACTCGAAAAGCTGCTGCTCCTGCCGCAGCAAACGACCTTCACCGACGTGGAGATCCGCTTTGCACTGGCGTTGGTGCTGCGGAGGCGATTCGAGGCGAGCTGCAGTGGGGGACAGGGGGCAGACAGAGCCAACGACCCCGAAGGCGCAGCGTTGCTGAGGACAGCCGCCCAGTTGCTGAAGCAGTGCCACCGAGCGATCGAGCTGTGGCCGGCAGTGGGTTTCTACCACGGCTGGTTGAGGAAAAGCGACGCGAAGCGGTTGCTGGAGACTGAACCGGTCGGCGCCTTCCTGTTGTTTCACGCTCTGGACGCTGCAGACGCGAGCGGAAAGCGGTCCGACGTCGAAAGCACGTCCCCTGAGGGGAAGCTGCTGCTGCAAGTGAAGACAACAGACCGCCCTCTTCGATTGGCGTCCTTACGCATTGAGTTTAGCACCGACACGGGCGTCTACCGAGCGCGGAAGCTGCCCAGTCACAGGGGCCACTTCAGCTTGCATGGCTTCGTGGCGAGTCTCCCTACCGCAGCTGGTGTGAAGATGGAGCTTGGCGTCCGGAGACGACTGCACAACCCTCCACTGAGGTCGAAGCTAGAGCAAACAGGTGTCGACGGCTGTGAGAAAGAGGCGCTGCGAGCGCTGCTGCTGCCTTGGAGCGAGTGGGAGCGCCAACTAACGGAAGAGCGAGAGCTGTTCTCTTCCCCAAGGACCGACAGTCGATGGAAGCGACGCAACGAAACGTGGAGCGCCGTGTGTTTCGAGATGGCCCAAGCGCTGGAGGGCTCTCAAGCGTGGCTGTTCGCCGAAGCAGCCGCCCGAGAAGCGCTGGCGCACTCGAGAGCTCGCGCGCATCGAGCCAACGTGTGTTTCCTGGCTGCTCGCGTGTCGCTGAACGTCCAGAAACGCACGGAAAGCGCGTTGTTCATGCAGCAGGCCCGCTTGGAGAAGGACAGTCGACAACCCTCAGCCGTCGGCGCGCTCTTCATCACCAACTTGACGGCGGTGCAGCGGGCGCTGTCCCCCAACGTCTCACTGTCGAAGCAAGAGCCCTTCGCAGTTCGCCTGGAACGGGTCCAGAAGCTGGAGCGCATGTGCTTGAAGGCCTGGCGCTTCGACAGTTTGGCCAGCGGCTTACGAGGCGACGCCCTCCGAGAGGCGACGCTGCTGCAGCGCATCGACGACGAGGCCTATGCGACTTGCGGCGACACCTTCTTCACGAGAAGCCTCCTTAAAGCCCACGTCCGGGCCTACCTTGCGCCTGGCGTGTGGTATGAAGAGCGGCATCTGAAATGCGCCTTCCGCTGTGTCGTGCGGCTGTTCGAGCGTTTCCATACGCTGCAGAGCTCATGGCCAGAGCAACTGACCAACCTGGCCGCCCATTTCGGGGATAAGTCCTTACAAAGAGGGCCCCCCAAACCAAGAGCGTTCACCGTGAGCTTGCTGTTGCTTTCGTGGCACCACATGCCGTTCCTCATCTGCTTCGAGCTGTCCGAAGTGCTGTATCGCTCCTCCATCGTGGCTGCTGGCCGCAAAAGCCGCAGTCCCTCGCCCCTCATCGACGTCTACGAGAGTTTGCTCGGTCGATTGCGGGGCTCGCAGCCTCGGACGGATGTCTATGCCTCATACGAGGAGCTGCTGCTGCTGCGTCTGGCGTTCCTGCATGCGGCCAAGGCGACGCAAGCGGAGCGTTCGTGGCGCCACCTGGGCTCGGCGATCGCCAGCATCGACGAGATCCTGACGCAGCGGAAGCTTCGAGCGAGAACGGGTTCGTCCGCGACCGTGGGGAGGCAGGCGAAAGCCATCAACTGGCCCTGTTCGATCCGTCTGCCTTTGGCTCTCAGCGATGCAGAGGTGGCGTTCATCCGCGGGTTCTTCACGGAGATGCGCGAGGACTTGCTGCATGTTCCTGTAGGACAGCGGGACAGCTGGCGAGACTACCACGCGTTACACGAAGAAGTGCTGGAGCTGGTGAAGCAGTTGCCCCCTCCAGGACAAGCGAGCGGCGGTCGGATGCTCAACAGCGTCCGCTCCCGCGCTGAGAACCTGCAGGGGCTGCGCATCTTCCTCGGCGCCTCGCAGCACGTGAAGAGCGCCAACCTGCTGCGCAGTCAGCCGTTCGTGGCCATTCGACACGAAGGAGCGACCTCCGTCAGCCAGACGCCGCCCGACTGGACGAATCTGTCGCCGAGTTGGGCCGAGGACGTGGAAATCCCCGTGAACTCGCCCCACGCGACCATCTCCATCAGTTTAATGGACCGAACAAGACGAACCACGCGCTGGCAAGACGCCGAAATGGTCGGCTCCGTGTCGCTGGCGATGCAGGAGTTGCTAGCGGCACCGGACGGCGTCACCGAAGGGAGATTCTACGATCTGAAGGCGGCTACAGCTCGTGCAGCAGCAGGTCCCAGCGTGCGACTGTTCTTGGGCTTCCAAGTGCTCGTCAAGCCGACGCAAACGCTGCCGCCGTTTGCTTCTCGTACTGCTGCGTGGGCCACACGAAGGGGGAACTGGGACGTGGAGGACGTACGGACGCATCTTCACGGAGATCTCCGAGTGTTCGTGGCCAGCCGCTGGATCTGGAGTCGATTTGCCAACGTCTTCATGGCGGATCAGGACCTTTGCATCGCCAAGTGGTTCTTCTCGAAGGCTATGCGCCTGACGCCCACATTACAGCGTCGCACGAGCGTCCAAGGTGTGCGCCTGAACCTGAAGGAGTCACTGGAGATCGCAATGGACTTGGTGGGGCTCTGTCGCTGTTATCGCGCGTGTTTGGGCGAGTCCCCGTGGGGAGAGCAGGCGGCTCCTTTTCTCGCACAAGCGGAAGGGCTCTTGGCTCGCAGTTCTGCCCAGTCAGGGCGAGAGTACGCGTCGACATGGCTTCGTCCAGCGCTAGAGAAGCAGCTGGCTGTCGTTCGTGGGCTGATAGAAGAGACTCGAGGCGTCAGGCGCATTGGATCTTTGGAGGAGGCGTCGAGGCAGAAGACACCCGCGTCCTCCGAGTGGCTCAAGCTCACGAGCGTGGATCCGATCAGTCGCGAGCTGAGAACCCGCTATTTGAACTAAGACACGGGTGAATCCTTCCACTCCAACTGGTGGACGGAGCCGCTCGAGTACGAGGACAAGCAGCTGCTGCTGTTGACTGAAGATCAGCCGCGACTGCCGCACCGTATCGTCATTATGACTGGGGAGATGCGAGCTCGAGTGACACTCCATCGTCAAAAGCTGCTGCGACTGCACGCCCAAG
>MBAC02010823.1:0-10629 GCA_001712635.2 Nothophytophthora sp. Chile5
CTCGATCCCGACGGTCGCGTCGTCTGCCTTCCGATCGAGATCGCGAGCGCGAGTGGCGACTGCTCCGTCGTCCACGATCCTCATCACGTCCGCGACTCCTGTCACGGCCGTAGCGATCGCCATCGTGACGTCGACTTGTTGTGGATTCGCGACGACGGTCGGTTTCTCTGTCGTGTCGGTCGCTAGAAGCTGCGGCCTTCGCCTTCGATTCCTGATCGCGTTGGCGCTCCTCTTCTTCAGCGACCGCGACGCCCACGATGTCCGCGGCCGTGAGCTGCAGGTAATTCTGATCCAAATTCAAAGTTGAAGTTGGTATCCAGTGCCGGCTTTCTCAACGGAGGGAATACTACAAAGAATGGATCAAAAGCTCAGTTCCCTTCACAAGCAAGCATGCGCAACGTTCGCTAGCGAACTCTTCCTGCCTCAAGAAAGAGAACATGCATGATAGATATACCACACTTCTTACGAAATCAAAAGCTTTTTCACATTTGATAATGGACACCAATACTCCTTAATCAAGGCTTGTATCAGCGTACGTTGAGAGAGATGCTTAAGTAAACCAGAGTGGCATGATTATAATGCTCTCGTTGGGTGTCTGACGCTACTTCAATGACGTGATAGCCGATTAGTATACGCGCCATCTTCCGTTTAGCAAACATGCAGCTCATTCTTCCTTTCCCCGCCAAGGTCTCAAGCGAATCCGCCAGCACCAGTAGCAGCAGCAGCAGCAGGAATGGTCTACACGCTCGTCGCCCATCTGTACGCCAAGGAGGGCAAGGAGGTGGAGGAGAAGCTGCGCAGCAAGCTCATCGAGGCCTCGCAGGTCTACTCCAAGGACACCGAGACCATCGACTGGCACGTCATGCAGGACCACCAGGACCCGCGCAAGTGGTGCATCGTTGAGCGATACGAGCACGAGAGCGTACGTGGTCTCTCTTCCAACCGTTGCCAAGCGCTCTAGATGTGGCCGACTCACTTGTGTTCATTTCGTTTTACAGAGTCTGAAGTACCACCTGGAGAACCCGTACGGGAAGATCTTCGGCCGGTACGTCGCGCCGCTTCTGGAGACGGGCATGGATCTGCGTCGGTTCAACGAGCTGGAAACACGAGCAAGCCTGTGACGGTCGAGTAAGCAGGTCGAGTAAGACGGTCGAGTAAGACGAATCATGGGCGAACCAGCTTCGACGGCGCTGGACACAACTTGCGTTGGCCGTGGTGCGTGAATGGGTCAAGTGGAGGGCGTTATGGAGCGAACTTTACGGTCTGACGCATTGCAGGCGGGTGTTAGATGTGCTTGTGGCGGCTGCTTGCCAGAGTACATGTACGTGTGGATGCATACGCAAGGTGAAACAGGAAACACAAAACATGATGATGCTGTCCTTCCTCCGCTTGAGTGGTATGCATTTTTGCAGGGTTTCTGGCGTCGCAGTGCTGCGTTATATGGTAGTTCGTAGAGCTGGAGAAGTCGTCCGGGGTTGTAAGAGAGCATAGCCAAGAAGGAGCAGGTAGTGCGGACAATGGCGAGGCACTTGAAGAGCAGTCAGGCTGGAATCGATACTCGCCACCAGAGTGAGATTACCCAGCAGAGGATCGAGTTCAAGGAGGGCGCGAGTTGCGCGTCATCGAAGCAACTGCAGCAGGCACGGTGGTTCCCCCACAGCTCTTGCGGATGGCTGCAGGTTTGCCAGCAACACGTCGGAGATTGTTCGTATTGAGGTGTTGACAAGTAGCAAGTCAAGTGCCGAGCGAAAAGGAGCAGTTGGTGCCTGTCATCGCCATGCTGCTGCACTTCAGCCCGCAAGAGCACCAGCAGGTCGTGTCGGCCCATTCCAAGGCGAACGAGGAGGCCGCGGGACTCTTCGGTGGCGTGTTCTCGCTCTTTGGAGGCGGCGGAGCCTCGTCGCCTAAGCCACTGGCCACCCCCAGCACTTCCAGCCAACGACTACGGCAGCGAAAGCCAACAGTAGCGGAGCCGCGCTGGGCAGCAAGGACAAGAACGGCGTGCTGACCTTCGGCAATGACCCCAGCGACGACGACGACGACGAGTTCGCGACGCCTTTGAACCCGTTCGCGCAGTAGATTGTCGGTCAGCAATATAACTACAACACTTGGCAATATTCGTTTGCAAAAACTGAAGCAATCTTTTACTTCAACCCGTTTCCCCTTGATTGACGACGCAAAACTTTTGCGACCTGAGGCTCTGACGAAAACTTTGCAGCGACGGATTTGAACCATCCGAAGATTTGCTTTTCTGCTGCAAAGGTGCTCGCACCCCAACTTGCTCTTGAAAGAAGACCGCCCCGCAAGCGCATGAATGGCTGGATGCAAACTGTTTAGGGTGGGTTCTTTATCAGGGAAACACCAATACGAGACTAAAACAAATATGCAAAAGGTGACGTCGGCCTGGACGGATAAGTAGTATTATAGATGGCCCAGCGTCCGGCAGCGAAGAGCGCGGACTGCGTGCATTACCCAAGCTGGACCTGTGAAGGCACGCAGACAAATCTCGGTGGAGAGGCTCGCAAACTGATCGGATCACTTCTGCCAGACCAATACCGGTATTGCATCGCATCAAAATTGGTCTCATCGGGAGAATCAGACGTCCCTTTTGTTCCCTTTTGTGTACATGTTGCAGTTTGGGAGACGATACCCGGTTTTGCAAGCTGCTTCAGAAAAGGGATAGGGGTTTGGTGAAGCGTGCGTGGCGAACTGCGTGCTGCGCGGGACTGGAAAAGCGGCACCGCCTGGTGCTTGGCGCTCCCTCGTCATTCTGCAGACTGCCATCCCCGCACTCCTTTGAAATTGGCATTTCCTAAGCAAAGTGCACACACCGGGTGCTTCACCCCCGACTGGACAAGGTCCGAAAATATCGAATGCTCCGTTCGTTGAGGGCAACGTGTCCGTGACAATGCGCCGCCTCCCTCCCCCATATTGGGCGCCTGTGCACAGATGGAGATTTGCCCCGGATCTCTTTGCACATCTCTGGCGCCTGCCGCTACTTCAATGACGTCATAGCCGCCTAGTGTACGAGTCTCTTCCGTCTCCACGTGCCTCTGCTTGGGGGGCAAACACGTAGCTCATTCTTCCTTTTCCCGTCAAGGTCTCAAGCGAATCCACCAGCAACAACAAACACCAGCGGCAAGAATGGTCTACACGATCGTCGTTCACCTGTACGCCAAGGAGGGCAAGGAGGTCGAGGAGAAGCTGCGCAACAAGCTCATCGAGGCCTCGCAGGTCTACTCCAAGGACATCGAGACTATCGACTGGCACGTCATGCAGGACCACCTGGACCCGCGCAAGTGGTGCATCATCGAGCGATACGAGCATGAGAGTGTAAGTGGTCTCTCTTCCAACCGTTGCCAAGTGCTCTAGATGACAGGGTTCTCGGACTTTTGCCTGGCTGACTCACATGTGTTCGTTTCATGTGTTCATCTCGTCTTACAGAGCCAGAAGTATCACCTGGGGAACCCGTACTGGAAGACCTTCGACCCGTACGTCATGCCGCTTCTGGAGACGGACATGGATCTGCGTCGGTTCAACGAGCTGGACACGAGCAAGCCTGTGACGGTCGAGTAAGCAGGTCGAGTAAGACGAATCGTGGGCGAGCCAGCGCTGCTGCAACAACACCCACTTCGATGGCGCCGGACACAACTTGTGTTGGTCTTGGCGTGTGAATGAGCCGGGTGGAGAGCGCTATGGAGCAAACTGCACGGTCTGATACATTGCAGTCGGGAGCTAGATGTGCTTGTGGCGGCTGGTTGCCAGAGTACATATACGTGTGGATGCATGCACTAGTGTGCACGCAAGGTGAAACAGAAAAAAATACATAAATATGTTGTCCATCATCCGCTTGAGTGCTGTGCATTTTGTGGGATTGCTGGCGAGAAACTTGCATTTACGAACACAGCGCTGCGGTAAGCGGGGGATACATCGGCACCGGAGAGCCGCAACGCGAATGTGACGTAGAACTACACAAACAGAAGGAGTTGTTCGCAAGCGAGTTTCTCGGCTCGTGAAGGGGGGGCATTGTGGTAGTTCATAGAGCTAGAGAAGTCGTTCAGGGCGGTAAGTGAGAGCATGTCCAAGAAAGAGCAGGACATGCGAACAATGGCGGAGCACCGAAGGGCAGCACGATACCGCAAGCGATCAGCTCTAGCTCTCAAGCCGCAAATCGGTGTGTTGAAAGGCGATATTCGCCACCAGAGTGAGATCACCCAGCAGATACTCGAGTTCAAGGAAGACGCGAGCTGCGCGTTATCGAAGCAACTGCAGCAGGCACGGCGGTTCCTCCAACAGCTCTTGCGAATGGCTGCAGGTTCGCCAACAACACGTGGGGATCGTTCGTATTGAGGCGTTGACAAGTAGCAAGTCAAGTGTCGAGCGAAAGGAGGAGTTGGTGCCTGTCATCGCCGCACTGCTCTCCTTCTGTACCACGGGGTCGTGGCGGTCCACTCCAACGCGGAGGAGGAGGCCGCGGGGCTCTCGGTGGTGCGCTCTCGCTCTTCGAGGGCAGCGAGGCTTGCCATTGGCGACCCCGCCGCAAACAAATACTGCCGTCCGGAATTGTGACCGTCGCTACGTACTGAATTACTGTAGTTTGGCTGCACCGACACCGCAATGACGCCGCTTGCTTCAGAGCAACGCATCCTCCTTCCTTCCGCGAACGCAACACGCATGAGGGCATATCTATGCGGAGCCCCACATGCACCCGCAGCTTCAATCTTAGCTGTGACGGACGTCCTTTAAAGATTGGGCCAATCCAAGTGGATCCGAGAGAGCGGAGATGTGAGAGGCAGAACCTCAGAAGTTGCCACTCGCCCACTGGTTTCGTCTGTCCTGTCTTGCAAACTTGGTGGTTTGCTTGCACGAAGTGACAGAGACATGGACATTGAGCTTTGCGCAAACGGAGAGGTGGTGGTGGTGGCACATGTATACGTACGATACCGTACTGGATACCGGGAAGGCCGGAACAACTGGGCGGATAAACACGCGACTTTCAGGTTGCTGTGTTTTGGCGTTGATGCAGACCAACGAAATGGAAGTTTGTCGACGAGCTCCCGTTATCCGGATAGGTTCCCTAAAAGGCTGGCGCTATCCGGAAAACGGACCGAACTCTTGCCGATTGATTATGCCGATGATTGCGCATGGCGGTTGGTTGATGGAGGCACACGCGTCGCAGATTTTGATGAGTGCATTTACCGCGTGGGAGGAGCTCCGCAGAGGCGTTGTGACGGCGCGGCACGGCCACCTCGAGCCTCGAGCCAATGATTCACACTGCCATCACGCACGGTTGTCTTACCTGCTTTGCGCAATTCCACCGCCCTCATGTCAGCGTTCGTGCCAAGGTATACTAGCTGTGACATCACAGCCATCGATGCATAAAGAAGGGCGAACTCCGTCGTGGTTGTATCGAGCGCTGCGTTGCGTGCCCTGCAGCCTCTGCTCCCGCGGCGCCATCGTGAAGCGAGACATGATCGGTGCGAACTGTGGGAGATCGATTAATCGAAAGGCAAGCGCTTCCACGTGCATTTTCCCAGCGGTTCGGAGCACCGCCGCAGAGACGCGGGGCACGCAGCGTATCCATCGCGAGGCCGTCTTTTGTGACGTCGATTTTATACGAAAGCTCGAAAGTTGGGTTGCTAAAACGGCACCAGAGCGCCCGCAGGTCCGTATGGGCTCGCAATCGAAGTGAGAACAGATCTTGGACGCTGTACGTACAGACTTGACGAACCAAGACTGAAAGTGCTGCTGCGTGTATTATTTCGGTCGTATCCAACTCGTGACCAACGACAAAGGATCGGGCCTCGGTTGCAGTTACCGAAACGCATCTCCTGCGTCGTGCAGCGAATTCCATCGCTCTCATCCCCGTCCTGTCGGACTGACTGCCGGCGTTCAAAATCAGGAAGCGACACCGGCAAGATGGGAATGCTGCTCACTGCAGATAAGGATGTAGGAGTGCACCAAGAGCTCATGCAAGGAGACGCCTTGAGCAGTGACGACGCTCTCCGCGACGAATCGTGCACCCGTCCCGACACGTCGCTGGTGCTGCTTCAAAGCCGTTGGCTGCAATTGCGAACATGCGGAGATAACGGTTATCGGCCACCACGAAATCAAACGGGCTAAATCGTCCCCTCCCCCATCTGCCGTGTAAAATCGGTTTTCTTTCTTTTTTTTCTACGGCTTGGATTGGTGGTTCCTTGAAGTTTTAGGTAAAAGTGCCTTTCTTTGTTAAACATTGACCAATCAGATTGTCGATTTGTTAAAACCACGCAACAGGCGCAGAAGAAAACGGGGCCTTCTCCTCCACCACCACCAAACCAACGGCGGAATGCACACTGATAATTGGGGGTTTCTGCCGTCAGTTATTATTGTCGCATCCTGCTTGACGCACAAAATAACCGCAAAAGGCTGCGGCGAAAAAAATAACTCAACGGTATTACGTGGTCAACACGCGCAACGCTATCAATACAAGACTAAAGAAATACTCGTGCGCGACAATTAGGGCTGCGGTAGGAATTGCTGCTTGGGTTTTCAGTTTTCAGTTTCAGTCACTTTGTTGGTGTAAAAATCCTGCACAGGCTTTCTGTACCCGGTTTAAAATGAAGGGTGGGCGCTTCTGCCATCCCCCCTCTCACACCGCACCTGCTTTGCGCGGGATGCGCAGAAAGGACGGGCATCCTTCAATTCAAACTGTTTTATACAGACACATTGATTCATGCCGGCGGGATTGGAACGGCAGAGCCGAAGCTATTTTTTGAAGTGCGGCCAGATTGAATACTCATGCTGATCATGGACAGCCGCCAAGCGACGGCTGTTCGCCGCTTGGCGGAAACCATGAAACCATGCGACCCTTCATGGACAACAGGCAGCCTCAGGCCCGCTGCTTTCGATCTTGACGCCATCTGTCTAACATGAGGAAGCAACTTCAAGTGCTCGGCGTCCGCGAAGACAGACTTCGCTGCGTCATCCTGCGATTCGCAAGAAATTCAGAGCTTATGCGCGTGTTGTTGTTTGCAAGGACAGTGGCGTCTGGCAGTCAGCTGAATACCGGACGGCTGGGTCAGCGGAGAGGTAAACAGAATGGATCCTCAGAAGTCCACGCTCTTCCACCCTGGGAAGGAAGGACAAGCAGCGGGGTCCAGTCCGCTGCAGGCGGCGGAAAGAGTGGACGTGTTGGGTTCTGTTTCAATTTCAAACCACCAGGCGTGCCGGTTCTTCGCAACCCTTGACCAGCGCAAAGTTCAAGTTGGGGAGGAGAGCGTTCAAGGCTTGCACGCAGGATCTGCAGTCTGCACATCCACCCAGCCAAAACACCAGCAAACCCACGATCCCGCCCAATCCAGTGCTTGGCGCTCTCCTTTTCCGCCAATCCCAATGCAGAAATATGTATTATTTCCTCCACCTGCGATCCTTCTTTCCATCTCCTCTTTCCCAAGCACTCCACTCCTCCAAACCAACACTCAGCCTCTGTTTTATTCCGATTTCGTATCAAACACACTCACGACCTGCCCGACGTGTGCTCAATTCTTCCAGTGGGGACGGTGGTTCCTTTTCTGGCCCTGTCGCTTCCGCCCATGCCGGGTTCCTGTCATTCTCGAATTTGCCAGCAATCGCTCAGCTCGCCTCGCGCCATCCCCAGCCGAGAAGAACCCAGTCCGAGCACACCGGAAGCGCGTCAAGCAGCCTCCTCCTCCTCCGCTCCCCGTCCGCTCTAGCTCCCCGTGCTCAATACCCCCACCGCCGCCACCATGGAATTCGCTCGCCGGTTATCTCACACCAGCGACATGCTGCTCGGCGCCACCACTTCCAACCAAGACCGCGACGCGCGACAGCCGCAGGGCCTTCGTGTGGACACGCGCATGCCGCAGAGCCCCACGCGCTCCAAGGAGCGCGAGCAGTACGGCAGCCCCACGGGCAGCCCCATCATGGAGCCGCGATCGGCGCCGTCGTCGACGCACCACTCGGACGAGCTGCGTCGACGCCGCAGCCACTCGGAGTGTCTGCTGCTGGCCAAGACCCACGGCTCGCAGGACCTGCCCGGCCCGTGCCAGGAGTATATCAGCAACGTGAAGCAGATCTTGGCCAAGAACGACGACCAGCTGATGCAGCTCAAGCGGCGCCGCAGTATGAACTTGACCCACCCGGCACTGTTCAAGTAATGTGAGAGCGTATTCGGACTCCTCGATGGGAAGGAGAGACCAGACGGACGTCGAGACTTTCCGCTACGCTGTGAAGCGAGGCACGCACACGCTGCGGTCGCAGTGCGTTTCGCGAGCAAGTGTTGGTCTTCTGGACGTTCGATCGTAATTATATTAAGGACCCGAGAGTTGTATTTAAATCGTCTGTTATCCCATGTCTTGCTTTCTTGCCTTCCTCTTTATAATGCTGTCGATGTCAACGTGCTTGCTCCGTCTTGTTGTCTCCATCGGTCGCTACACATCTAGCTGCATTTCAGTCCATCGGTCGTGTTGGAAGGACGGGGAGCGCTATTTTGCCGGTGGATGTGGTGGCGCAAATGGGCAGTCGACAGCACTGGCAGTCGTACAACTCCCACGTGGCAGCCGCTTCGTCGTTGGGAGAGGAGTCTCCGCCGCACACTCGTCGTCGTAGGAGGCCCCGGATCAGCAGCTCCCGGGCCTCGGACGACGTGCGGTTGGCGGATGCTCCCTTCTCCAACGCACGGGAGCTGTCGCCTCCGAAGAAGCTGGCTCGACGCTTGAACTTCTCGAAGCGGGATGAGCCCTGTCTTCCGGTGCTCTTCTCCCCGTTCAGACTGCGATTCGAGCCGCTGGCCGTTGAAGACAAGCGCAATAGCGGAGGAACAGGCGCTTCCCAGTGAAAGGCCGAGCTCTCCAGCCTCCCCA
Source organism: Nothophytophthora sp. Chile5 (assembly GCA_001712635.2). Classification (NCBI taxonomy): domain Eukaryota; phylum Oomycota; class Peronosporomycetes; order Peronosporales; family Peronosporaceae; genus Nothophytophthora; species Nothophytophthora sp. Chile5. The sequence goes on from MBAC02010823.1 coordinate 8,865, forward strand.
CAGCCGCCGCAGCCATGTAGACCCACCGCACTTCCTCGTCCTGCTTCGACCGCGACTCCATAGATAACACGAAGCGCTCTTCGATGCCGTCGTGGATGAACGTCGAGTCCACTGGGTACGCGTCGTCATCCGAGTCCCTGGAGCTGGAGACTCGCGAGGGAAATGGATGGAAACACGGACATCCGTCGCTTTCCTGGGCGTCTTCGTCGCTTTCCACGTCGTTTTCTGGCTTGCAAGTGCACTGCTGACTCGCCAGAGCGGTCTTCAAGGCCGTGGCTTCCACGGCAAACACACTAGCGCCACAGTGGCATTGCACGGCGTGCTTCGCCACCTCCATCTCGACGGTCATGGCGATCTCCAGCAGGCGACGACGGTCGTAAGCATACAAATGCTGAATGAATTCCGGCGGTGGGTAGTCGAAGAACTGCGCACAATCCCGAGCGAAGTAGCCAAAGGCTTGGAATGGCGTCATGGCGAAGCCACGTTGAAGGAAGAAGAGCAGCAAGCCGGTCAAGACGTTCTGCAAGTCCTTGGTGTCTTCCGCGTCTTTGCCCATGACCACAAACAGGATGCAACCTGCTTCTTGGCGCAATCGGCGTTGGAGCAGCGGGAAATACTGGCGAGCGTGCTGCACAAGCTGTTTGAACAACCGCGTGGCTTGAGGAACCGTAGAAGCCGTGGCTTGAAGCTGAGGATCCAGAAGGAAGCACGTTCGATGCGCTTCTTCATGCAGCTCCTTCACGAGTCCTCCAGCGCTTCGAGAGGTAGCCTCGCCTTGCTTTAGAGCAGGGTCGTCGTGCCAACTCAAATAGACAAAATGAGTAAAAGCAGCTTCATGCTGCGCTTCGAAGGTCTCCATAGCCAACACGTCTTTGCTGACGGGACCGGCGCCAGAACCCAGGCTACTGGTCACCATCTGACTGGCCGAGGTCCTGACGACGTCACAGGCGAGGAAGAAGCTCCAGAACAGGCGGACAGGCACCGTGACGGCGGTCTGGGCTTCAGTGATTGCATCAATCGACGGGCTGGGCTCATTTGTATAAGGCGCTCGGCTGAAGGGAAGTCGCTCGACTGCCTTGGCAACTTGTGAGAGGTCGGACGTCCGGACTGGAGGCGATGACGGCTCCGGGCCTGTGGAAACCATCAGGTTTTTGAAGAAGGCCTCGTCTTCAGTAGTCAATGGAAGCTGAAGTACCTGATCCACAAGCGCTCGGACTTTCTTGCTGATTGTCTTCAGAGTCGGTCTATAAGCAGGTGATCGGGTCAGAATCTGGTTGCACAACGCGATCAATTGGGTCACGACCGCTGTTTCCTGGTCATTCGCTGGCTTCAACGCAGCCAGGAGCTTCTCTTCATGGTCCGAACGCAGCACGTTTCGATCTTGAGTGACCACAATATGCGCATACAAGCCAGCCCAGTCATCGTGCTCGAAGAGCAATTCGTGAGTCACTAGTTCGTAGAGCAGGCAGCCCATGGACCAAATATCGCTGGCCAGCGTGACTCGAGCCTTGACTCCATCGCTCCCCTTGATTGTCAGCACCTCGGGACTCTTGATGGCCTCAGTACCTCGGGTTCGAGACAGTGATAAGTATCGTTGCTTCCGTTTCTTTCCACTCTCCGATGCTGCTGGAGAAAGTGACGCTGAGGAAAAGGACGAGAACGTGAAGGTGCGTATGGGGATCCGGTCGAAATCGACTGCCATGGCTTCCCCAAAGTCCGCGAAGCACAGAGAGTGCTTCAATTCCGAGAATCCATGGTTCGGCTC
>MBAC02010836.1:0-11390 GCA_001712635.2 Nothophytophthora sp. Chile5
TCATCGATGCCATACAAACTGCAACCGACACGCCAATCCCTCCAATACGAAATGAGTTACACGCAATCGAGCTGTACAATATCGGTATCCAAACCCTTAAGTTGAAGGCGTCGTCACGGAAACGACGGCATTGTCAACTGAAGGTTTCATCGGTGTTGAGACTGGTTCGAGAAGCAGAAGCAGAAGAAAACCCAAATTACCTGCGCCGTCCGTTAACTCCGCGCAAAAAGGGAAAACGGCTCCCTGTTGGCGGCAATGATGGTGGTACTGATATCGGCAGCTGCATCACAGATGACCTAGAGCAACCGTGCTGTCGTCTGCACTATCCTCTCAACCCGCAGTAGTGGCCGTTGTCGTGGATTTGATCGTGCATTCGCCCCCGAGGACGTCGCGGCAGCCGCCGCCAGGACGCAGGCCAAGACCACAAGTATCCTCAATCTCGTGTAATTGTATCGTATATTTCAAAGTGTTAACATACGCCCATAAATAACAGAAACGTCCATAAATTAGCGCCTCGACTCGTCATTTTTGACCAGTAAAAAGACGGGATTCTTTTCGTTCGATTTTGATCTTACGTTTTCTGGCCGCAGGGGAACTTCTAACAAATTCTGGTCTCTTCTGTCCGGATCCCAACTGTCCAACGTGTTGACTACCGGGTAGTCATGTTCAGCGATCCACGTCACACAAACGCATCAATACTCCTCGAGCGACGATCATGGCGGAGCTTCCGCGCGTGGGCGTCGTGTACACGCGGGGCAGCGCTTTCTCTCGTGAGGACGAGCAGATGGCCAAGTACGTGGCGCTGTGTCTGGCCGCCAGCGGTCGCTGCGCCAAGACGGTGGTCGTGGCGCTCGCGCTGCCGGGAAGTCCACAGCCTCCGAGCTCCACGACTGTCGCGTCCGCCATCCGCTCCGACGGTGTCGTGCTGGACAGCAGCAGGCTGCCCAAGGAGCGATACGAGGAGACCGACCAGTGGCAGACATTGGCCACGTGCCACATCTGGCTGCTGCTGCTGGACGCGGACGCCACACTGGCCGCCGCCGAGTTCCTGCGGAAGAAGTGGGTCTGGGAGACAGATATGCTGGGAAAATAAGCACTTGACTGACTATTTCCTGCTTTCCGGTCGATAGAATCGGCAAGAGCGACGCTAAGAAGCCCAAGCGCGTGGTGCTGAGTCTCCAGACGACGATGCGCCGCCTCGCGCAGCTCAGTTCGGCGTACGTCGAGGCCAATTGTCCCAGCCACTCAGTCAGTTGCTGATCTTCCGATTCTGAGGGACTCTCTCTTCACTGTCTGCTGTAGACTGCCCGATGCGATTGTGCTGCATGGAGGCGCGGGTTTCCAGGTGGTGAAGGACGCCAGCGGCGCGTTGCGGCCACTCTCCAACGGCTGCTTCTTCGTGGAGCGACTCTCGTACGTTGCCTCCCTCTCCTCGGATCCTGCCGCTAGAGACACCGAACGAACGACGCTCATTTGCTGCATCTGTCTGGTACTTCGCAGCAAGGAAAAGACCTCGGCGCTCTTCGCGCTGGACGTGTTGGAAGGCACAGGCATCCAAGTGCTCAGTCGCCGCAACGTCCAAGGTACGAAGGCACATCTACCGCAGACTTCGTCCTTTAGAGGCCACTTAACGAGCTTTATTGCTTGTTCCTGGCGGTTTCCAGCGCTCAAATGGGGTTGCACGATGCTGCGGAGCTTCTACTACCTCAACGCACTGACAGGCGCCAGCGTGGTGGACGGCCTGCGGGACCGCAAGACGCGCTTCCTGTTCCTACAAGCGCTTGTAGAGATGGACGCGCTGTTCGAACGAGTGCTTCAAAGCGTCGCCGCTTCCAGTACCAAGCCCGCTGGTCGCGGGGCTGGAGGAACCTCCGAGTCGGACGCCAGCGCCGCCACGGCGCTCCCTATCCGCTCACTGATGGCGCTGCTGCCGCTGCCCAATTGGCTCTTCAACACTGTGGTGCTCAGGCTGTTCGACCTTGGTTTGGGCGCTCCGTCCAACACTGACCGGTCGGTCATGGCGGTACGAACTCACCTCCGCTTTGAGCTTCGCTTGGTCTCTCCTGTTGCTGTCTATTGCTAACGCCCGCGCTTGTTGGCTCACCCCCATTGTAGACCGATTTGGAGGTGACGCCTCCCTTGCTGACGAGCTTTGAAGCCGAGTTCCGGGACATCTTCGAGCTGGCGGCAGGTCGCAACATGCCTCTGCCGGCTCTGGAACTGACGCGAGATACACTCACGTCCGTCCGACAGCAGCAGCTCCAGCAACTGAAGGACGGCGTGGAGACCAAGACGCCGCCTCGGATCTCCAGTGCTGCGCTACTGGCACAGGTGCAGCTGTTCCCGAACTGCACGGCGGCTTCTCGCACGTTCTTCCTCAAGCTGCTGGTCACGATCGTCCTCACGGCGCTCTTGGGCCTCTACCTCTTCGTCTGGTAAGTGGACAGGGCGAGCCTTAGGTCCTCCCGTTCCCCATTAATCCATACGTCCGCCTTCCGTCTCAAGCTGTGGCTGTTCAGCTTGGAGTCCGAGTCTCAGCCTCAGCGTCCGTTCTGGCTTGCGCTTCGGCTTCAGTCGCAGCCCAGCGCTCGGCCTCGCGTTGTCGCACCTCGTCGACGAACTTGGCGGTCGCTAAGTCGTACACCAGCATCTTCGCCCGCGCCTTGGAGAGCGGCAGCAGACGGGAGAGCAGGCGGTCTGCGAGCGACACGACGGGCAGCTTCCCGTCGTGGACTCTCATGTGGCGAACAGCGGTTTCGACTTGCTGGCGGCGAAGCGCGATCCGCATCCAGAAGCGCTGGCCCAAGGCGCAGTCCCGAGCGTTCTGCTGCAGCTGCATGAGCGGATAGAAGGCCACCTGGAACTCCGTCGTGCCTTTGGCTAAGTCCGCCAGGTCCACGAACGTGTCGGCTTCCTCATCGCTGACAGCTGGCAGGAGACGAGGTGCGGGCGGCGGCGGCTGGCGATCGCGGGAGACGAGCTTGCGACGCGCCGTGTCGATGTTTTTGGCGAAGTAGAAGCCGCCCGTGCTGCTCTTGAGGCCGGCGCAGAAGGCACGGAACTCCCGGCCGTCCATGACGCCCGATGCGTCGACGTCGAACTGCAAGAAGGCGTAGTGCAGCAGCTCGGCCTTGGACCAGCACGCCAGCGTCACCACACACAGCACGAAGTCGTCGAAGCGCAGGGCCCGTGGGCGACGCGGGAGGCCGACGTGCTCGAACAACCCCTTGGTGAGCTGGCGCGGCTGCTCGTGAAGCAGCGAGAAGAACTCGTCGGTCGTGATCTCGCCCGTCCCCAGCGGATCTTCCCGCCTGAACGCACGGCTAAGACGCGCCAAGTGCCATCTCCGCAGCGCCAGCGAGCGACAGAGCTTCTCGGCGCGCTTCGTTTCCAGCAACATGCCGTAGTAGCCGCTCGCGAAGCCTCCGGAGACGTCCGTTGCTTCTGTCGAAGGAACTGTCGGGTCCGAGACTGGAGTCGAGTCCCCGATAGCTACGATCGCGGTGCTGGAAGCCTGATGCGCGACGAAAGACCGCTGTTTCACCTGCACTGTGCGTAGCGATGGCTCGGAGCGAAGCGCACGCAGCTGCTCATCGCCCAGGTCCTCGCGGTTCGTCGCTTTCGGGGTCTTCTTGGCCTTTGGCGTCTCGTTCTTCGGCGTCCGGTTCTTCTTGGAGACTCGTTTCTTCGGGGACGTGGTCTTGGCAGTCGCTGCTTGGGTCAGATCTAGCTTATCTTTGCTCTTGACGTTGTTTGGACGTGGCAACGCCGTCGAAATGGCTGGAGCTCGGCGACTCGAGGCCTCGACGACGTCTTGGCCGTCGTCAGACGCTGCGACGGCCATAGCAACGACCACGGACGCCGTTTGGAGTGGCAGCGATGAGTGAGGACTGTCCCATGCTAACGCTCTTCGGCCAACGGCGGAGGACTTCCTATGAGCTGTCAAGGGGCAAAAATACCGCCACGTCTTCGCTATTTGCGTCCGGAACTCTCGACGCCAGTGCTTCTCAGGCTGAAGGACACTCGAGCATGAAGCCACGTGTCCGAGCGCTCTTGTCGTGGCCCACAGACCGGCAACGGCGCTCGCGGGCGGCCACACGGATCGCCGTGGGCGCCGCGAAGGACTTGGACGACATCTCAGCCAACGACCTGCCGCTGTCTCCTTCTACTGATACAGCAACAGCGACCTCGATCTACGGTCGACTTCTGGAGACGCCGGAGGCCACCGCGCTGTGTAAACGACTTGGATTGACGCGCGGAGACGTCCGTGACCTCCGCCGGAAGTTCGACGATGAGGACGGCACTCATAGTGACAGTGTGACCCTCCGCGGACTGTTCCACTTATTGAACAACAACTTCCAACTCGAGAAGAGTCACGTGCTGACTCAAGCGCTGCTGGATCTTGCTGCGGTGCCTCCGTTGGCTTCCCGAGTGTCCTTCGACCAGTATCTGCTCATCGCCTGCACCTTCGCCGCCTTCACGGAGCCGCAGCTGTGGCGGTTCTTCTACGACGTCTACTCGACTGGAGATGGGGAGATGGAGCTGCAATCGGCCAGAGCGGGCCGCTTTGAAGCCACGTTGAAGGCTGTGGGCGGCTCCTATGCGCACAACATCCAGGTGGCGACTCGCCGACTGGCTGCGTCGCAACTTGAAGGCAAAGCGACATCTCTCCGGTTCGTGGACTTTGAGGAACTGGTGCGTCGCCATCCCGTGGCTTTCTATCCGCTCGTGCAGCTCCAACGCAACGTACGAGGCTGTACACTGGGCGAGAGTTTCTGGGAGGGCAAAGTCCAGGAGCAAGAGCTTCTGCCTCCGCTGCTGGCGTATCTGCGTCTCCATCGAGGGAAGCTGCCGCGGATGAGGCTGAAGGACTGGGCGATGGGTCGGGTGTTCAGTGGCAACACCTCGGTCGTCCGCGCTCGATTGCTGGCGTTGCGACTGTTTAACGAAGACGAGGATGTGGCTGGGTAGCCGTCAATCGGCTTCTTCGTTGCCTCCTTCCGTGCTGAGGTGGCGTCGCTGCATCATCTCCAGCGCGTAGAGCTCGACCGCCCGCTTGCGAATGGCCCAGACCTCGCTGGAGAAGACGCTGCTGGCTCGTTCGCGGACCGTGAGCTCAGGCACAGCCCCCTGGTGACGACGCATGTGGCCCACGAGGTCCTGCACCTTGACCTTATTGGCCGTGATGCGGGACCACCGCGTCTCGCCTAGCGTCGTGGCTCGCACGTTCTTCTGCATGTTGAAGATGGGGTAGAAGGCCACGGGGAAGTTCCGTGCGAACTTCATGAACTCGCCCACATCCACGAGGCCGTCGTCCGGTACGAAGGCGGCGCGGCCTTCCTTGCCTTCGAGCATCTTGATGGCCGTGGCCACGTTTCGAGGGAAGCAGAACTGGTTGCTCTGCAGCTCGAGACTCATCTTGGCGAACTCGTGCTCGTCCAACGCACCGGAGGCGTCTTCGTCGTACAGATCGAAGACGTATTGGAAGAGCTCGGGCTTAGTGAGCGTCGCAAACTGCACCACACACAGTAGATACTCGTCGAAAGACAGGAACTTCTGCGTCACGGGCACATCCGCCAGCTGGAAGATGCCCAGCGTCAACGGCCGCCGCTCCTCGTTGATCATGAAGAAGAACTCGGCCTGGTTCACCTCGCCTCTGTGTTGCAGAGACAGAAGGAAGCGTCAGACTATGGCAAGTAGGAGGCAAGAGAGGGACAATGGAGGACGTACGAGTTGTACATGTCGTTGGCGTCGTACTTGCGCTTCATCTTGCGGATGTCGCGCATTGTGAGATGCAGATTCGAGCAGAGCTCTTCGCATCGTCGCGTCTGCACGAACACGCCGTAGTCGCCAATGGCCTCTTCCTTGAGGTCGTTCATGGCCTTTGACGCAGCACTTGGGGTCTCGGCCGATGCTGCTGGCTGGGGTAAGGTGCGCTGTTCCAGTGCGCTGCTCCGTCTCGGATCTGGAGTCGCTTGCGGCCGCCTCGCACCTGCGCTCGCTGGTTTCTTCTTCTTGCTCTTGGGCGGCGCGGCGTCCACCGTAGGCGTCGCCGCGGCCTTGGGCTCCTTTGCCGCGGACGGCGTGGCTTTCACGCCTTCCGTGGCGATTGGAGCCACTCTGTTGACGCGGAGCTGCTGCGGTTGCTCATTCGTATGCTTAGGCTTGGGCACAGGCGCTTCGCGGTGCAATGCGTCGCTGAACTGGTTGGCTGAGAGCGCCGGCAGCTTCTGCGCGCCCATGCGCTTGGGGCGGGCGGCCATCTCAGTCGGTGTTCAAAGTCTCGTCTGCACCGTCAGAACTGCAGCGGCGGCCAGGAGAAGGCAGGCGAGTGACGCGTCAGGTAAGAATAGTGGGCGGAAAATAGAGATGGCTACACTTATGATATGGCTACACTCCCTCCCAGTCTTCAACGGCGCACTGATAAGTAGAGTACGGTGCCTCATATCCCACATATTACATGATATACCCGTCAAAATAACAAGATCTGCATTTAACTTCATTAAATTACACAACTGATCGCACTGACGTTGTAATTTGCAAAACGCGGCTGAGCTCTTCATCAAACAAACATTCTGCAATCAGCCACGAATCCAACCGACGAAAGAAGGCAAAGCGAGCGGAAGCACGAGCAAGATGCGCCGTCGTCCGACCCACGCTGGCGAGAATGCAGGAGGTAGGTCGCCGCACCGATGGTCAATACGCACGCGCATGTTCTCGCTGTCGCGATGGGCGCTTTCGTGGTCTCTTGCATGCTCCTGGAGGCCTCAAACTCTCTCGTATCGTGTCAACCCATCGGTTTCGTAGATAACGCGGCCATGCAGCGCGTTGGAGGCGCCGCGGGCGACGATCCGGTCGTGGCGCTAGTGAAAAATGTGGCTGGTCGTGCGCTCCAGTCCCCTAAGGTGCGCGTGGGGATGGTTCTGTGGGCCGTAGGCCTGTTCTTCATGCTGTTGGCGCCCGGTCTGCACACCGTCACGCCGGAGATGAAGAGCACGTACGAAGGGATGGTGGTGGACGCCGCCAACATGCCCGAGTACCACGAAGCTTACGCGCACTATCGGGAGGCCCAGGCGTACGCTGACGAGGCCAAGGTCTGGTTCTGGCGTGTGCGTGAGCCATACAAAACGCTGGTCTATGAACGCCAGCCATCGGCCGATAAGTGGGCGGCCGAGTTGGCACGCGCCGAACGCGAGCGCGAGAACAAGATGACGGAAGCGCGTGCCTTCGTGGGCCTTTGGTCGGATTTCGGACTGGCCGACGTCCGCGGACGCTTCTGGGGGGCCTTCGAGAAGGGCAAACTCTTTGCGCAACAGCAGACGTTCTACCACATGATCATGCGCGTGCTCTCGGCTCGCGACGAAGACGTGCTGAGTACGGTGCTCAACTGGGTGTTCGTGGCCGTCATGAACTTCACCACGGGACTACTGGGCGCGCTCTTCTACTTCTGCTTCTCGCTCGTGCACATGGTGTTCACGTACCAGCCAGACCCGCTGAGCGCCACGGCCTTCGTGCTGCTGGGCTTCCTCGGCGCCGCCAGCGTCGTGGCCTCGTATTTATTCGCGCTCTACGGCATGGTGGCCAGCGGCGTCTACGTGGTGGGCAAGGTCGTGGTGCGTGACGCGCTCGAGCAGGAGCGACGTCAGCAGCAACTACGTGGCGCTCCGCAGCAGCGATAAACGCGAGTCAGAGGCCCGTTGCTGGTGTTTTGAAGCAGGGAAATGACCCAGAAGAAGAGCAGAACAATGCAATCGAACGAATTGATTGAGCAGATGCAGTCCCTCGTGACCGGAGACTACCGTGCGAAGGAGTGTATCTGTGTTAGAGCTTGCAGGTGCCGTAGCTGGGGTTGTTGGTGTGCATGGGCACGTCCAAGAGCGGACCGAGCAGGTGCCAGCCGCCGTCGACGTGCATGGTGTCGCCTGTCACGTACGCTCCAGCCGGCGACAGGTAGTAGAGCACGCTGGCCGAGACCTCCTCGACGCTGCCGACGCGCTTGGCCGGCGTGGCGCGCTCGGCCGCGACGTGGAACTGCTCCGCACCGCCGTCGTAGTTGTCCACGCCGCTGGACAAGATGATGCCCTGGACATGGGGAGCAAAGTGAGGAGATCGAGCCCAATGGATGACATGAGGTTGAAAGCAGGAAACGTACAGGGGCGACGCAGTTGAGCGTGATGCCGGACGAGGCCCACTCCACCGACAGCGACTTGGTGAGGTTCTGGATGCCGGCGCGAGCGGCGCCGCTGTGAGCCATCAACGGGTAGCCCTTGTCGATCACGAGGATGATGTTGACGATTTTGCCGCCGTGCTCTTTCATGTAGGCGTGGTACGCCTTCTTCGTGACCATGAACGTGCCCGTGCTGTAGCAGCAGCGTCAACACACAACATGAGAGAGCGGCAGCGTGTTGGGTTCTCTTTGACCGTCATGCACGTACAGGTTCGTGCGCATGATGGCCTCCCATCCCTTCAAATTCACTTTCTCAATTGGCGCTCGGAATTGGCCACCCGCTGACGCATCAATAGTCCCGAGATAAGCCCAAGGCAAATGAAAACACAGTCAGCAGCCAATCGTTCAGACAGTCTGCAAGCTTGGAAGACGCACCGTTGTTGACGAGAAAGTCGATGCGCTTGTACTTGGCCAGCGTCTCATCCACGAGGTTGGCCACCTGCTCTTCCTTGCGGATATCGCACACGATCGGGTGCACCACGTCCTTCAAGTCGCGGCCGGCGGCGTCCAATTGGCTGCGAATGGTCTCCGCCGCCGCGTGCAATCGCTCCGCGTTTCTAGATCCTCACAAGCAAGACGCAGTCAGCATCAACCACCCGCCCGTTCGCATCCCAGAAGCCTCAGCTTCGCCCACCTGGCGGCGATCACCACCGTGCAGCCCAGCGACGCCAGCTCGTGCGCGATGCAGCGGCCGATGCCCGTCCCGCCGCCCGTGACGATGGCCACCTTGCCGTGGAACAGGCCGGGCCGGTAGATGCTCAAGGCGGACGTGTCGCGGATCATGTTGGGCGCGGAGGACGGAGGAAGGAAGTTCAGGTGTGGCTCGGGCGATCGATCGAGATTGGAGCTCTTCGCTTTGCTTTGAGCTGTTGATGCATCATCCATTTTGTTTGCAGCTTCAACCCTCCAATTCAAAATGGAATTGACCAGCGCTGTTTAACAAACTGCCACATCTTATGCAAGAGCATACGGTTAAAGAGCGCGCAGCATCTTGAAGTTGGAACGAATGCATGTGTCTGTCCGTCCGTCCACCTACAACTTGCAGGCGCCGTACGGCCGGTTGTTCCCGTGCGGCGGCACGTCGATGAGAGGTCCCATCAGGTGCTGGCCGCCGTCGACGTGCATGGTATCGCCCGTTACGTACGCTCCCGCAGGAGACAAGTAGTACAGCACGCTGGCCGCCACTTCCTCCACGCTCCCCATCCGCTTGGCAGTCGTCGCTTTATCCACTGCATACGCGAACATGGTGGCGCCATCAGTGTAGTTCTCGACGCCGCTGGACAAGATGACGCCCTGCAGCCACCACCGCATCAATACAGACACAACGTAAGCAGTCGGTTTAAAGACGCCTGACGGCAGGTTGCTAGCGCCAGGGAGATAGATAGCCGCCGTCCTCTCGTACCGGAGCGACGCAGTTGAGTGTGATCCCAGATGACGCCCACTCCACAGAGAGCGACTTGGCCAGATTTTCGATCCCCGCGCGGGCGGCAGCGCTGTGCGCCACGCCCGGATGGCCCTTGTCCACGAGAATGATAATGTTGACGATGCGGCCGCCATGCTCCTTCATGTAGGCGTGGTACGCCTTCTTGATCATCAAGAACGTCCCATTCCTAATAGCAAACTGCTCAATCAGTCTCTGATCAATCGAAGCGGCATACAAGACGTAGCGGAAGCAGCTTACAGGTTGGTGTTCATGACCGCCTGCCAGCCTTTTAGCGAGATGTCTTCAAGGAGCGAAGGAAACTGGCCACCCGCTGCAAGGAACATGAACAAAATGGACAAAACAGTGAGTGATGTGTGCATGAGGGACTTCCAGCATGGAGGTCGCTATCATATTGAGGAGGTGGCAGCAAATTACCGTTGTTGACAAGGAAATCCAGACGTTTGAACTTGGCTAACGTCTCGTCCATCATAGCCGCCACCTGCGCTTCGCTGCGAATGTTGCAAGCGATGGGGTGCACCGCACCAACCGACGCTGGATTGGCAGCCTTGACATCGTGGACGATCTTCTCTGCGGCGGCCGTCAGTCGGTCAAAGCTTCTGCACATTCGGCAGCAACAACCATCGTCAGCATACTCGGCACAGAAGATAGCGCCTGCTGTCCGCCATACCTAGCGGCGATGACGACGGTGCATCCCAGGAACGCCAGCTCGTACGCGATGCTCTTCCCGATCCCAGTCCCGCCGCCGGTGACAATCGCCTGGTTCACACACACCGCCGCAACAAACGGATGAACTTCTCTTCTCCACAGCAGCAGCGACGGCTTCATTCTTGCCAAGAGACGCGCAGCACATCACAGCAGACGCACCACTTTGCCGTTGAACAGTCCCGGACGGTAGATGCTCGGCGCGGACGGATCGCGGGTCGGCTTCTCCATGGCTGGAGTTCTTCTTGGTGGCTTGGCTTGGTCGTCCAGGCGAAGTGACGTCATGGGTTGCAGACTGTGCCGCTTCACACAAAGTTCCAGAAACTCGAATCTGGTGTTCGGCGCAGAAAAAACAGTAGTCGACTATTCCGATCCGAAATGATGATGCCAATTAACACAGAAAGTGTACATGTAGTCGAGCAATCAATGGATGTCGGCGCAAAAAAACCCGTAATTGGCTCCTCCGATCTGAAATGATTACGCCAATATATTGATTACGCCAATAAAACACTTAGCAATCATTTCCGTGCGGAAGAAGCAGGACAGTAGGTATCCGTTTCGAAAGTCAAGTAACTTATATCAAACTTGGATGAACCAAAAGCAGTGAAAAAAGCGGCCATTTTGGAGCCTCCAAATGGCCTCCCTCGCTTTACAGACGATGTTACTTATACAAATCACCATCAGTCGATAGAAATGAGCAATACTGTCACTTTCGTAGACACGTCCATACCACTGCATGACATTATCGAAAACGCAAAATCCACGAAAAACGCGCTGAAAAATGCGGAAAGTATTGAGTTGAATGAATTTTGTACCCGTTTACACATGGGGTCCTCCGTCAAACAATATTGATTGGAAACAAGTTCCAGTCTTCAAATTGAAGGAGTAACGTTCAATTCAAACGTGAATTGGTGATCTTCCTGCAACGTACAGTACCAGTTTCCAGCATCACAAAAACCGAACTTGCCATGCATTTCCTGAATGAACATGCGAGGTCGCGCAGTCTCCATGCCTGTC
>MBAC02010837.1:0-15003 GCA_001712635.2 Nothophytophthora sp. Chile5
TGCGGATCCGTACGATCTACTCGTCCAAGCTGATTGAGTACGACCAGGACCGCCACTTGGGCGTGTTCCACGTGAGCTGCGAGGCCGGCACGTACATCCGGACGCTGTGTGTGCACTTGGGTCTTGTCTTGGGCGTGGGTGGCCACATGCAGGAGCTGCGTCGTGTGCGCTCGGGCGTGCTGTGCGAAGCCGACAACATGGTGACGATGCACGATGTGTTGGACGCCCAGTATCAGTACGACACGTACAAGGACGAGTCGTATCTGCGTCGCATCGTGCGTCCGCTGGAGATGTTGCTGACGACGTACAAGCGGATTGTGGTGAAGGACAGTTCGGTGAACGCCATTTGCTATGGCGCCAAGTTCATGATTCCAGGCCTGCTGCGCTTCGCGGACGACATTGACGTGGGGGAAGAAGTGGTGCTCATGACCACGAAGGGCGAGGCCATCGCGGTGGGCATCGCGCAGATGACGACGGCGGTGATGGCGACGTGTGACCACGGGGTCGTGGCCAAGATCAAGCGCGTCATCATGGAGCGTGACACGTACCCTCGTCGCTGGGGCTTGGGGCCCATGGCGCAGAAGGTGAAGGGGCTGGTGAAAGACGGCAAGATCGGCAAGTACGGCAAGGTGAATGAGAGCACCCCGGCTGACGTGTCGGCTTTGTACGGCAAGGAAGGCGAGTCGAAGCCGCTGGTGGAGGAGGTCAAGGAAGCGGAGGATGAGGAGGACGAGGAAGCTGACGAAGTGACTCGGAAGAAAGCAAAGAAGGAGAAGAAGGAAAAGAAGGAGAAGAAGCACAAGCACAAGCGTGATGCGGACGAAGCCGCGGTCGCGGAAGCTGGCGAGTCTCCGGAGAAGAAGAAGAAGAAGAAAAAGAAAAAAGCCAAGGACACGAGCGACGAGGAATAGACAGCATCAAGCGCTCGCCCTTGGGATTCAGAGACAGAGAGAGAGAGCGCTGAGCTACTGGCAGTTCCCCATGGCTGGCTTCCGCACCGGTGGCCGTCTTGTCCAGTCCGCTCCAGCCAGATCAGACCCATTCTCGGATAGTTACTTGCGTGTTTTTTGCCTTTGCATGGACTCAATTGTATATATATGGCCTTTCATCCTTCCATTGCTGGCTGCTCTAGCTTCGTCTCCATCTCGAGAAGAAGGAGCTGCCTGTTCCTTCTGGTTTCTTGGCAGGATGGCGATGTGCGTTAGCGGCTCCGACCTGTTCTACGAGCCGTTCCCGCTCCTTCTCCTTGGCTCGAAGCACCAGCATCTGGCGGAAATCCTCCCGTGCTTTCTTGGATCGCCACGCACATTGCAGCTTCACAATACTCGCGAGCTTCTTGGCTTCCAGTGCTCGGCTTTTCTCGGCTTCATAGGCTTGCTTTCGTGTCTCGACCACCTGAATTCGAGCCTCAGGATCCTCGTGCGTGCTGTTCGGATGGCCATGACGCACTATGCGGCCTGTTGCCAGGTCCTCGTAGATATAATCCGTGGATTCCGCGGCTTCCTGCTGTCGTAGCTGCCTCTGCCGTCGCCAGCGTTTCTCCAGGTCGTCCTCACCTTCCTCCTCATCGCTCTCAAGCCGCTCGTAGCTCGCAGTGTCCGTTAGTTCCTCCTCTTCACTCACAGTTGAAGCTGCTTTGCCGAACACGAAGGCTCGCGGCTTCTTCTCCATCGCCTGCAGTCGCTTGATACGAACACGCTTCCAGCGATCTGAGAGCTTGGCTAGAGGCACACGCTCCGTAATTGCGATGCCATCCAGCACTACCTGGATGAGACCGAAGCGGTCTTCAGGGATCTCCAGGATGATGGCTGTGTTCACCACCTTCTCGTTCTTGTTGGGGTACAGCTTCACGTACAATCCGTCGGTCATACTCAAGTCGCTCGAAGGTGGAGGCAGCATGGCCTTGAGCTGCGATAGTTTGCGAGGTAGGAACCGCTTGAGTGCTCCGTCGGTCGTGAAGCCGGCGCACTGCTCGTCTTGGCGAGCGAGAGCCATTAACTGAGTGACGGTCGTGCCGGGCGGTTCGCGGCGGTAATTGCCCGTCGGGAAGTCCCTTTTCGCGTAGAACTGGAAGGAGATGGCGCATTTTAACGCGATGCTGGGCGCTACGATCACCTCTCGACCTGGGCGACACCATCGCGGTAAGCTGATGGCTCGGGTGTAAAGGTACTGGAAGTAGTTACGTTGGATGACACTCGCAGCATGTCGACGTGTCTTCACCAGCTCTTTGTAGAGGCGGAGTGCCCGTCCGCCACGCCAAGAGCTCTGGACCAACGTGGCAGCGTCGTATTCCTGTTGGGAACGGATCAGGAACTTCCAATGTCGCTCGTCCTTCTCCATCAGGACGCTTTCAGCTCGACGTAGACCCAATAACTCGGCCGTCGAGAGGTCCCGAGGGTTCAACAGGAAGCCAGGGAGCACCCAGTGCTTCTGGGCGTTGAGGAACACGGGCGTGCCGTCCATAATGGCCTGCGTCCGGGTGGTTACGTGGGTCTCAGACAGTCGGGCTACGAATTGATTGCGTGTTCTCAGCTCCAGCTCCAGCGTTGAATGTGCGAGTTGCATCCTCTCCAGACGGGCGAGCAGCAAACGTCCAGCTTCACGAAGCTCCTCCAGCTTGAGCGTGAGCTCGTAGTTCGTTCGGAAGAGCAGCGGCGACATCGCCAGTAGAGCAGCTGAAGAGCGACGGCCGCCAGTGGCATCAAGGTGGACGCTGGAGCTGCTTGTACTCTGGTCGGAGCTGTCAGTTGGATAGCGGAGATAGAGGACGAGCCAGAGCGCCGGGTTCTCTGGAGCAGTCAGCAGCAGAGCCACCAGAGCTTGCACGACGAGGTCGAGTACTCCGTCAAAGTACGAGCCCAGATCACGCTGAGCTTGGAGATCGAGGCGAAGCTGCTCCGCAAGCCACGCTTCCTCGCTCCCTTGCTGCTTTGGTTCCTCTTCTTGCTGTGTATTCGTCGGGTCTCCAGTCCTTCTCTCCTCTTTCTGAAGGAACAACGGCACTTTGGATGTGTTGATGCTCCAATTGTCTTGAATCGACGGCTTCTGCGAGGCCAGGAACTCGTGATCCGCCTTCTTCAGGCGACGTTCGCGACCCACAAGCTGTAGTTCTTGCTCTAGTGCGATGATCCGACGGATGAGGCGCTTGCTCTCGTTCTCATGCAGCTTCGTATCGCGCAGAACTCTCTGGATGACCCGTCGCTTTCGATGCATCTCGAGGACCAGCGACTCCACCGGCGTGGCCTCCACTTGGTACGCCAGCTTACACTGTCGCAAGACGTTATGTGTGAATCCAGACCAGCACAGCTGAGAGGCATTAGGAGACGTACCGCGCGACGCAGGTAGTCAGCGAGCCACGGCCGCGGAGTCAGCGGCCTGACTATGAGCAATTCATTCACGCCGTCTGAGAGATGCTGCAGCAGATCCAGCACCTCCGGATGCTCCAGAAACGTCGAGTTTGGGCGCGTTGCTGCGAGGACGCGAGGTAAGAATTGCGCCAGCCATTGCTGCTGCCGTTGGCTGCGTCGCTCCAGCTCCTGCTTGGTGGGTCGAGCCATCACTGAAGTGTCCTTTCGCCTTCTGTTTGAACAGGAATCAGGCGACGGATGACAGTAACACAGGGTAGGAAGGGCGATTCCACCCCAGAACCCCTTGAACTTTCCATTGAAAGGCACCTATTGACGGACAGAGGCTGGCTACTGCTTGCTCTAGACGGTTGGGAACTTGACTTCATCCACAAACTCGAGCGAGTCGCTGCCTTTCGTGGCAGCAGCGGCACTTGGCAGCATGTTGTGCTCCTTGAGCCACGCCTCGTTGTACAGTTTGCTGCCGTATCGGACGCCGCCGTCCGTCAGAATCGTCACGATCGTGTGGCCCGGACCGAGTTCGCGTGCCATTTTGACGGCTCCTAGGACGTTCAAAGCACTGCTGGGACCCACGAAGATGCCGTCATTCCGCAGAAGGAAATACGCCATGTCCACGATCTCCTGGTCCGTGGCTGTCACGCCTCGATCCACTATAGCCTTGCGGAAATTGCCAGTCACATACGAAAGCGCGATACCTTCGGCGATAGTGACGCCCTCAGCGGTCGGTACTACCTCGAAGCCGTCCTTCATGGAGCTGGTGGTTCGCCCATTGTTAACGAACTTGGAAATCCCTGCGACTGACTCCGGATCCACCAGCCACACTTGAACACCAGGCTGATGCTTCTTCAGGAATTGCGAGATGCCCGAGATGGTCCCCGCCGTTCCTGCCGACGCCACGAAGCCGTCAATGCGGCCATCGGCTTGCTGCCAGATCTCAGGAGCCGTGCCTTCATAGTGAGCTCTCTGGTTAGCGATATTGTCGAACTGGTTGGGGCAATAAGCGCCAGGTTTGGCCGCAGTCAGGCGTTGAGCCACATGGAAGAAATGGTCGGGGTCGTCGAGCGAAGTGGTAGGTAGTACGTGGACTTCAGCGCCCATCGCCTTCATCATAGCGATTTTCTCGGGAGCAGTCTTGTCTGGCATGGTCAACAGCGTCTTGTAGCCTCGGGCAGCGCCCAGCAGAGCCAGAGAGACGCCCGTACTGCCGCCTGTGGCCTCGACGATCGTACCGCCAGGCTGGAGTACCCCGCGTAGCTCGGCGTCCTGGATCAGCGCCTTGGCCACACGGTCCTTGATACTGCCGCTAGGGTTCATGAACTCCGCCTTGGCGTAGATCTTGCAGCCAGTGAGACGAGATAGCGTCGTGAGCTCCAGAAGCGGCGTGTGGCCCACAGCTTCGAAGAGGTTACCGGGTCCATCCGTCTGCTGGACTTGCGGAGGCTCTTCCGGCGTTTGGAGAGCCTCCTGGGAGTCTGGAAGCGGGGAGGAGGTACGCCTGTGAGCGAATAAGAGCCCTGCAGCCAGTCCGCTGGCGAAACAGCCCGCGGGGAGCCCATAGCGACGGAGGGCGGCGGCACTGCGGCTCATGGTCGCTTTGGGGCTTATTCGACGATCGGCAGGTCAAGCAATTGCACGTAAATAAGCAGGATGGGTATTTATGGAGGCTGAATTAGGAATATGGGATGAAAGGGGTGGAAACACCCTATCCTACGGAAAGGTGGACAGCAGGTACGAACTACGCTATTAGGCGTCTTCGCGAAAGAGCTCGATGAACTCGTCGAGGTCGAGCGTGGCGTTGGCGTTGACGTCGAAGCGCGAGATGAGACGCACCATGTCCTCCTTGGTGAGGCGGACGGAGTCTCGGCGGTCGCTTTCATAGAACCGGTCGTTGTACTTCAGAGCCTCGAACAGCTCAGTGGCATCGATGTCGCCATTGTCGTCCTTGTCGTACAGCTAGAATAGTGCATATGGAAAATACCACCGTTACAACCCCGTAAATAAACGAATGGAGCAGAACGCGCCACCTTGCACGCACCTTGAAGAGCTGCCGCAGCTCCGCCACCTGCTCTGCTGAGATCGTCTTCTTCCGCACGCGGTGTGTCTTCTCCACAGTCTCCAACAACCTGCAGAGTCGTAGAATCTCCTCCAATACAGCGGGCGATGCGTCTCCGAACACGACTCCACAGAGCTCAGCGAGGTCGATCTGGCCGCTGTGGTCCTGGTCGATGCTGCTGAAGATGCTGTCCATATCGTCCTGCAAATGGGAGCCGAATAACCCAGCGCCGTTCAAAATTTCTCGCATTGTGATACAGCCACTCTGGTCCTGGTCCAGTTTCCGAAAGGTGCGGTAGATGTTGAGCACGTCTTCTCGAGTGTACGGCCCGAACCGCTCCTGCCGCATCAGCGCTGCGTCCGAGCGGATCCGCACCTTCTTGGCCGACGTTTTCTCCTTTTCAGTGGTGTTGGCTGTTCGAACAGTGCCCGCTGAGCTTGAGGATGGGGTACCCTTACGAGTCTTTGACCCACGGTCCGCTGTTGTAAGAGCCGACTTCGGATGTCGTCGACGCGCCGGCTGAGGCTCCAGTCCGTTCGCTTGAAGCTTGAATGTGCCTGCACTTACAGCTGCAGTTGATTGCCCTTGCTCAGGGCTGCGATCAATTCCATTGGGAGATGCAGTGACTCCCACTGCGAGAGCGTCAGTCGAATCATCGTGTCGACTTCGAGGAGCGAAGGAAGCCGCGCGCGTTAGTAGGCGAGCCGTGTGCTTGTCCGAGTCCGCCTCATCGTTCCCAAGCAACTCATCGTATTGCTGGCAGAGTGTCGCAAGAAGCGTACGTCGTGGCAAGGCACTCGTGCTGCTGCTGACCGCGAGAACTGGCTCGGATTGATTGGAGCTTGCGTTCAACGAGCCAGTGGATGACAGCAACGCTGTCATCGATTGCGTTTTTCCAAGCGCTGCGATCCGCTTCGGCCGAGCCTTCTTCGCTATCTTCTGCCGAGCTGGAGGTCCCATATGCTCCTGGTTTTCGCGGATGATGCAGCTGACGCCCAGCTTCTCCAGCAGGAAAACGGATGGCGTCAAGTCCATGCCAGCCAGCGATTTCTCCAGCCTTCGTTGCCGTAGCAACCCACTACTCCCGGCGATCTGCTTGCTGCTACGTCGCACGTTTTCATGGTGGAAGTGCTCATACATTTGCCTCTCGCGGTTGAGACTGCCCACCGCCCAGTTGTCTTTGTCAGCGAACGGCAGATCTTGTACCGGGTTTTGCAGCGTCGGCAGTAGCATACTGGAGTCTGCGGCATCTCCACCGCCCCCCGGAGTGTCCAGCTTCCCAAGTGAGTCACTCACGCCTCCATCCAACGCGCCACTCGCTGTGCCTTCCCCTTGTTGATTGCCTTCTGCTGGATCCATCGCAGCTGCTGCCTGCTCCAGTTTCTGCTCCTTGGCTTTCCGCTTGACGAGCTGCTTCACGCGTTGCTGGAACTTGACCCGCTCTTTCTCCCATGCCGCTTGTCGTGCCAACTGAAGGTCGCTCTGCTTCCACGTGGTGGTGCCTTGAAGCTGCTGGAGCAACCGCTGCGTGTGATCCAAGAAGCCCGCAGTCTCCTTCGGTGGTTGCTCCCCCGAAGGCTGTGCTGCTGGGTCATTGGTGGCGTCCAGGGCACTGGTCGAGCTGCTACTGACCATCGCTGGATCCACCGAGCTCTGAGCACTCAGTGAAGGCCGGGAACCGAGTATTGGCGTGCTCGCACTGCTTCTAAGAGCACTAACATGGACGCTTCGCTGTCGCAATCGGTTGGCGGTCTGAACTGAGCTCACCAGCTTCGTCTTGCTGCTACTCAGCTCGTCCCAGAGACTCTGAGCTTGTTCTCGCTTCGCAGTCGCCGCCGTCGCCACGTCAACCTCCCACTTCCATCGGCCAGTATCAGCGCTGCTCCCCACGCTTGCCGTTGGAACCTCGGCCTCACCTTTGACGGGGGATGACTGCTGTTGTGGTGGTGGTGCCACAGGACCGGCACCTGGGGACAGGTTGCCCAGACAGCGACCTTGGAAGTCCCAGACCTTGACGCCCTTGTCGCTCCCGCAGGTCAGCACTCCACGAGGCTCCGCGACGATCTGAAGACACCGAACGTTGCCGCGGTGTGCAGTCCATCGATGTGTGCACAACACATCGCTCTCCTTCACTTGCACGGGTTGATTCAGTGCGTGATGGTCGTCGGATGCTGCTGCATTGTCGACGTACTTGTTTCTCAGACGCTTGGTGTTCTTACCTTGCCTCAAGAAGCGTCGGCGTGGGTTGTACGCTCGGTCTTGACGGGACGGCATGTTCTCTTCGCGGAAAGCACGGACATGGGCGCCAGAAATGACCCGCGAGATATCACACACAACCAGTTCACCATAGAAACTGGCTGAGAAGAGCAGGAACCGGCCGCGGTCGATGCCCACGGCGAGTTGGTCGCCTCCCGTCTCATCGTAGAATGAACGGCAGCACGTGACCGCACTATTGCGCTTCGCAGGCGTCGGGGGTGACGATGGAGGCGCCAGTGAAGCAAAGGCAGTCACCGAAGGCACATTTGCTGTTGGAGAAGCCTCGAGCTCTGACTCGGGAGCGTCAGTGTCCTCTAGACTCGCCACGGCTTCTGGATTGCCAGCGGAAGACACGACCAGGCGAGGGGTCTCCGCTTTGGACACTGGAGGAAGCGGCGTCATGTGAAAGGGATGGAAGCAGAGCAGGAGTGTCGTGGGTTTCGAAGGCGTGAGACTCCACACACAGACTTGGCCGCTCTCGTGGCCAGACAATAGCAATGGATATGGTTCGATGAACTCGAGCACATTCACATCACTCTGGACATGAGGTGGCGTTGACTGGGGTGAAGACGTCGAGGCTGTGGCCACTGCTGGAGCGACGCAAGTGTCTTCAAGCAGGAAGTAGATGTAGTCCCAGATCTTAATAGACCCGTCGGTGCTTCCACTGGCGACTAGACTCATTGCGTGGCAGTAGGCGAGACACTTGATGTCGCTTTCGTGGGCGTCGGTAATACAGCGAAGCAGCGCGTTTCGAGTGGCTCCTCCTCCTGCGCGTGATGCGTCGTCATCATAGAGACGAAGCGAGCGGTCCCACGACGCAGTGAGTACTGTTCGATCTTCCTTGCAGTACAATAGAGCGGAAACTTGTTGTCCATGCGGCGTCCAACGGGCCAGTACAGCTCCGTTGAGGTAGTTGACCACCGCAAGTTCGCCATTCTGCGCTCCGACCACGATCTTCCGCTGTCGAGCATCCAGATCCACACACGTGATGTCGGCACTTACCAGACCACGGTACGAACGCAGCAAAGCCCCGGAGGCGGCGTCCCATACACGTACTTCTCGGTCTGTTGCTGTAGCAAGAGTTAGTGATGCCTCGTTGAAGAGCACGGCGCTGGCTGCGAGCACACGCGGCTTGACGCGCACCCTCCGTAGTAATTTGAGCTTATGCATCCCGGCGACGAGTAGACTTTGACCGTGGTTGAGCACAGCAAGAGAGTGGGCTCGCCACGAGTAGCGACTCACGTCGTTGCCCAGTCGAAAGGCTTGCAGACACCGCCGACTGCTACTGAGCTCTGCGTCCGTGCTCTCCATAGACAGCACGTTCACCAGGCTCCACCACCGGAACCAACCGTCGTCATCCACGGTGATCGCTTGGTCGGCCAGCATCCTAACGCCCGAAGGTCCGGACTTGGAAGGTTTGCTTTGAGCGGAGACGGTGGCGAACGCGGCCGTCGGGATGAGTTGGATACAGCAAACAGGTGCGCTGTGCCCTGAGAGTCGGAAGACAGGGCTCGACGACAGTGCTGAGATCTCCCAGCCGAAGACTTCGCACTCAAATCCGGCGCTGAGAAAGACCTGAGATGATAATTTGGTCATCAACCGCACGCCACGGCGATGACCTTGACGGGAGGCACGAGGCAGCAAGGTGTGAATGTCCCAGAGGTGGATGAGGCCGTCCATGCCACAGGATAGCAGCGTGTCGGCGTTGAGCATCAGTAGGTCCTGGAGTAGATCCGTGTGCTTCTTGAGCGTGGCAACAAGACGCACTTCACATATACCGTCACCCTTCGAGTCGCCTCGAACCTTAGTACTGCCAGAGCTATTGCCAGTGGACTGGGAGCGATCACGAGTCACGAGCCAGACTGAAATGACCAGATCTGCCGAAATGGAGAATAGCTGTTGAGTTACAGGGCTCCATTCAAGCACGCGTTGAGGGCGAGGGGTGTGCACAACCGCGAGGGGACACGGCGTATCCAAGGCGCTGGTACTACACGCTGTCAATAGCGTCGTAGACCAGAACGTGAGCTTGAGATCTCCAGCTGAAACGGCGAGCAAGTCGACGCCCGCCAGGTACTTGAGCGTCTGAACCGGCGATCGCTCCGAACGCACTTCGTCCTGGTCGCGTCGATAGCCGGAGACGTAACAGAGCGGATGGAACTTGTTCAACACAGGCAGAGTCGGCGTGAACGAGAAGGCTGAGGTCGCAGCTTCATCGCCTGCTGTCGCATCAGAGTTTGCACCCTCGCCACTATCAGTTGTAGCTGCCGAACTGCCGTCGTTAGCGCCTTCCTCGGTCTCAGGTGGGAAGAGTCCTGCTGGATCCAGCAGCTCTACGACCGGTCGTGAGCTCTCGAGCAATAGCAGTCGTCGAAACTCCGGCAAATACTCGAGTTTCTTGGGCGGACGGTTCACGGCCGTGTCCACGAACCGCGGATGCTCTTCATACTGGAGATCGCGCCATTCGCCGGCGGCGTCGTCGCCTCCACCGCCGCTGGATGAGCCCAGGCCTCCTTCGATGATAGCGCTAGTGAACTCCTCCCATTCCATCGTCCCGTCGCCATTCACATCTACCTGCGCGAACAGCTCCACGAGGTCCTCGACGAAGCTCACGACGCTTTCAGGCTCCCAGCTCACGCGCTCCAGCATGACGTTCACGAATTCTCGCAGCGATAGCCCGCGTCCTACTCGGTCGAAGTCGAGCTTCAGGAGGCTCAGGTCCTCCACTTGCAGTCGCACCATGATGCCCAGACAGGCCTGGTACTGCAGCAAGGCCGCCGCCATCTTCACTCACGCAAGGCTAACAACCTGAGGCTTTTCTTTGGAAGACGCCACCGTTTCGCGGCTGTCGGATCGATCGCTAGATGCGTTTCGTAAATATAGAGAGCGGCGCGACTTCCTGGCGTCGAATCACTCGCTCTCTCCGACGAATGGCGACTTCCCCGTCCAAAGCAGCGGGCAATGGCCGGCCACCTCGTCCGCATGCCCCCAAACCATCGGCAGCAGCTTGGACGGCCGTCCACTCCCCCTACGCCGCTCATGTTCGAGCGAGTCCTCGAGCCGCCAAGCACACGCAGCACCAGCCTGTTGAACGTTGCGACCAAGTGCCAGCGAAGCCGACGCGGCCGCTGTCGGCATCTCAAGTGGCTTCCACAGTGTGTAGCCGGATGGCACAGGCGTCGCCTCGCCCGATGTCTGCACGGCCTTCTCGGCCTCTCAGTGCGAGTCAAGCACGATACGCGCAGCTGGAAACCATCTCCTTCCCCATGCAAACGGGCGTCGAGTCATCCTCTGAGTCGTGCCAAGCTTGCATATCGCCTCGTTTGCCTGCGAATCCCGAAGGCGAAGCGGTTGAGCCGCTGGAAATGGACACGACAGCCTTACAGACCAAGTTCCAGGCACTTCTGGAGATGTGGGAGGACGAACAACGCAGCTTTCGATCGCCCGCGCTCTTCTGCGAGACCATCTTCACGCAGGTCAAAGCTTTGGTGGGTTCCTTGCCGCGGCCAAACCGGTTCCTCTCGGCCGTGGCCTTCGCTTGTCTGGACCAGATGGGCTGCTTGATGGAGAAGCAATACCCGTTCCTTCTGCAGGCCATCAACGAGCTCGGCGCCGCCTTGTACTGCAACTTCACGGAGCTGCAAAGCGAGATGGATCCTCCGGAGCAATCGAAGAACCACTGCGTGCTCTTCTTTGAGCGAGGGAAGCCCTGGTTCCAGGAGCTGGCAGCACAGAAGCACCGTGTTCAGAGCTTACGAGCCGCAACGCAGGCGTCCAAGGATGAGGTTCGACTGCTTACAGAGATGCTACGTGAAGCTCGCGCTGTCACGGCCGCGCCTACTGCTATCTCCATGCCACGAACCCCCTCAAAACGTGAGAAAGTCAATGACAGTGACCACCACGCCGCTTTTCAGCTCCGTCACTTGGATTGCCAATCTGCCAGCGACGAGGTGCTGCAGACTTTCGCGGCTCTACCTGACAAAGACGCACGACAAGTTCTCAGTCGACTCATACAGAGTGCAGAGCACCGTCGCTTGCCGAAACTGGGGGAGACGTTGGCTGAGACGCTGGGTCGCTTGGAGGAAGGCGAGAGACGTGAGTTCCTTCGGGAATGCTTCGATTCCGTGTCATCTAATGAGCTGCAGACCGCACTTCATGATCGTGGCGAAACGAACGATGACAAGTGCTACCAAATGCTGCTTGACGACCTCAGTGAACTGTTGCAGCTGCAGCCACAAGAAGAAACTCGAGAGATCAAAGTCACTGCCATCACTCAGCGAGTTCTTTTCCACTCGGAAGAGGCGCAGATCAAGAAGAAAATCCACGAACTGGTCGACCTCGTGGAAGACTTGGCTGTGGAGGTGGCTCTCTTGGCTCCCAAGCACTCCGCGCTGTTGCCTGAGGCGCTTCGCCAGCGGCTCCGAGGCTACGAATGCCCTCTGAAGCGAATGGACAGAACCCGGGAGATGATGATGTATGGTGACCAGAGAGCTGAGCTGGAGGCGGAGGAACCCAAGTGTGAGTGTGTATGCGGCAAGCATTGGCTGATGGACGATACTGACGATGGCGAGGACGATCATCACCGCAAGGCTTCTGCTACCCAGTCGTCTGTTCAACAAGCTGAGCCGCAGGAAGACGATCGAAAGGCTCGGAAGCCACGCCGCTCGACGTTGAAACGCCCACTGTCGGCTCCCTCAGGTCGCCGCAAGAACGCGATCAACTTCGGCTCGCGCCTCGGTTCTCCGCGTCACTCCAATGCCTCCATTCACATCTTCCCGCTTGCTGAAGTGTGTCATCTGTCCACGGCGATCCTGCATCTCCAATTCTCACGAAACGCTATAGAACTGCCTTCAAATGGCGGAGGTGGCGCCGTCTCAATGCTCTCTGGCGATGATCGGTGGGCGTTTCTAAGACGAGACGCAGCGCCGGAGACCTTCAAGACACTGGCGAAGGATTACTTGGTCCGGAAATACGGCATCAAGTCCATCGCAGTCATGCACATGCTCCAGCTCGAACGGTCTTTGATCCACTATAGCGTCAAGGAGAGCCACGTACGCTGCGAGCTCTTTGGCTGGTTCTTCGGCGCTGACAAGGCACGCGTACAGTCCAAGGACTTCGCCTTCGCGTTCTTCCAGAAACTCGTCAAGAGTCTCCTCAGCTTGCTCTCTATGAAGAAAGCGGGGCGCTCCAATTCCATCTCCTCCGCTGCTGTTATCCCTGTGACCCAGCAGCCGTTGGCTTACTCGACGCTCATCTCGCTGTGGACGGCGTTCATTGGGGATGGCGAGACCGCTGGCGCCCGGTCGGTGCCCACGTCGATCGCTCTGGAAGCCTGTAAGCTGGCGTTTCCGACCGCAATGCATCAAAGTATCGAGTACTTGACGCTCCGAGAGAAGCTGTATCGCCGCGGATTGGAGCAGCAAGCAGCGGAATTGGAAGCGTTCTTCCGCGAGACCATGCAGGTTTGGCAGCGAGTCTTTGACGGCCAGATGCTGGAGATCTCGCGGTCGCTTGAGAGCTCGGGAGTTCTCGATCTCGACGGCTTCGCGCGGTGTCTAATAGCGAACGATCTGGAGTTCACGACTGGAGAGCGATACGAACTCTTCGATCTCCTGACGCTGGAGAACGACGCCACCGTCATCCCCAGCAAGAAGCTGGTGCAACTCGTCATGGAAGTCAAGTACTTGCGACCTGGGACTGCTCCGGGGGCGCTGGCTATTCGCTAACAAGCTAGTGATCAATTAGTGCAACTAGGCCGCGGATAGTTCATGGATACGCCAATGCAATTGACAGCCAAGGAAAAGATGCATGTATTTACCCTCCAGTGAGTTCCCGAGATCGCGGCAGGGAGCGGGGAGGGGGGAGTACCTTGGCTCTAGGGATGCAAGCCCCTTAAGCGCTTAGCAGGGGGAAGAGAGGAGGCAGTCATTCGTCACGCCCGGATCTACCCGAAGTTGACAAAGGACTGATTCAGCCCTCCGACTTGCTGCTGTTGCTGCTGCGGCGGTCGCTGCTGCTGCTGCTGTTGCTGTTGCTGCTGGAATCCCGCCTGGTTCATCTGCATCCCCATCGGGTTCATCCCCATCGGCTGACCCTGGAAGCCCATGGGAGCAGCTCCACCTGAGATATCAACACATTTACCTCGTCAGAAACTCATCTCCATCGCTACCGTCCACCAGTGTCCGCCTCTAGCAAGCCGCTTACCTTGGAAGCCGTTGCCATTCATCATCATGCCGCCTTGCGGCGCTCCATACATTTGGTTCTGCATCGGGTACATCATCATGTTCGGCTGCTGCTGCTGTTGCTGACCCATCATGGGGTTCATGAACTGTTGCTGGCCTCCAGGCATGCCCATGCCCATGTTCATTCCCATGTTCATGCCCATCTGGGGTCGAGGCATCATGCCCATGGCGTTCATGCCGCCCATGCCGCCATTCATAGGCATGCCCATCGGCGCGGGCGCCATCCCTTGCTGAGGAGGGAACGCGTTCTGCGGCGTCGCCGACGGTCCGAAGCTGGCCATGATGTTGGCCATCTTGTTCACATGCTCGGTCGCGGCGGGGGCCGGCGCAAACGCGTCATTAGCGAAGCCTGATTGTGCGTTGGTAGAGCCGCCGAACGACGCCCATTCGTCCTGAGACGCTGCGGCTGGTGGCGGCGCGACGGCCGCGGGCTTCGCCACAGGCACCGGCTCGCTAAACACGTCGAACGACAGGATGTCCTTGGTCACAGCCGGCTGAGGGGGTGTCACAGTGGGCGTGGCCTCTCGAGACGCCGTGCGCGAGCCATGGCGCGAGCCTGAACCACGTTCGCGCTCGCGGCGCCGCTCGGCGCGATCGCTGCGACGACGGTCGCCCGCGTCGCCGTCCTCCTCCTCCGAGTCGCGCTGCTTCTTCCGCCGCTGGCGGTCGTCGTCCTCCGACGGCGGATCCTGCGACACGAAGCGCTTGCGCTCGTACTTCTCGCGGATCCACTGCTCCTTCTCCCGCACCGACGAGTGCTCCGTCGGCGTGCGGTAGTCGCGCGGCACGTTGGCCTCGTAGTACGCCTTGGCACGACCGTTGCCCCAGCGTTGCATTTGCTACAACCAATCGATATATACACACACACACAGAGTCACAACACGTGAGGCTACAGCCGCACCACAAGACGTAGAGCCAGCAAGAGATGAGGTGAAACGTACCGCGACTTGCTCGGCGGTCCAGGAGTCCAGGTTGACGCTGCGCACGAAGGTCAAGTGCACGCCCAGACTGCGGTGGATGCCGGAGCAGGCGATGCAGATGAAGACGCCCAGGTTGATGGAGGCCCAGCGCGGCCCGCGGCAGCCGCAGT
>MBAC02010849.1:0-26073 GCA_001712635.2 Nothophytophthora sp. Chile5
CGATGATGCGTTTCCTCTCACGCTGATAAACTCCATCGAGTAGACGTTCTGCAATCTGGTGACGAGAAGGAAGCTCGTAATCAAACATGGCGCGGAAAAATGGGTCTTCAACCAGTCGAAACGGGATCCCTGTGGCGTAGAAACCGATGGCCACACGCAGAAAGGTGTCTTCTTGTTTCTGCTTTCGAGTCTTCCTCGAGCTACGCAAAGAAGACGGCGTCCGCGTCGCGCTTGCTGCGGCGCGTGAACTGGAGGATGATCGTGGCGCTCCAAATAGACGCTTGTTGATGGATGGAGTGCTGTTGATTGTGCTTCGGGTCTTTGATCGTGGGGTTCGAAGCTTTAAAGCTTGTGCTTGACGCAGTTCGGAGTCGATCTTCTTCCATGGGGCCGCATCTCCTTCCGTGATCTTGTTGCATTTGATAACATGTTGGAGCATGTTACGTGACGGCTGCCCGTTCTTCAGTGGATGCCCGCAGTGTTTACACGTGACATCAGGGTGGGGCTTCACGCCCGCAATCCGCGCTGCGACAACGTCGAAGTGCTGCCAGATCTTGTGCGGCGGTCGAGGCATGAGTTCTTGCTTATTCGCCGCGTTTCGGTTCGAGATTTGACACGAGAACAGGTGCTGCGCTGACATGAAACAAAAAGAAATAACTGATGCGTGTTCTGCACCTTGGTTAAATTTCCAAATTCACAGTTAATAACAAGTGGGACAAACCTGTGAAAAACTGTAATTAACTGTGAGAAACAAAATTCACTGTATTTAACGATTTAATTTCCAACCCTACTCTTAAGCATGCCACTTCTTGAAACTTACCGTAAATTCGCACGCTGATAGAATTGAAGGCGAGCAATGTTAACGACCGTTAAGCAACGTTAATTAACAAAACCCGGGCGACAAATAACCTTGCAGCCACACCAAGGTGTAATAAGGTGTACCACCTTAAAACAATCTGCGTTTTGGGATTGGAGCCCATGGTGCACAACTTGGAGATGGAACGACTGCGACTGGCGCTGCATCCTGAGCGCAAGCGCAAGTTCTTCAGCGAACTGGCGGTGCTGCTGGTGGAGGAGCAGCCTGAGATCCGGCCGATCCAGGACGCGTTCCCCGCAGCTGCGGGCGCGGGGCATGCGGAACAATCTGGTGTTTGTAACGCCAGCAAGCACCGCACCAACGACAACGGGTCCGTCTCCATCCGGGACCAGTCCGTGGCGTCAGCGTCAGTCGCGTTGACCGGCGATGAGGGTGATTCCTCCTTCGTGTCTGTGGATTTTGGCGCGCCGTACATAAGGTCCGGCGATGGGTCATGGTCCAGCCCGTTGGGTCAGAACTCTGGCAACGAATCCACGCTAGACAGTCTGCTCCTCCTGCCCGATGGAACAAGCAGCGGCTCGAGCAGCGTCGGACTATCCCACGACCACAGACGTCGCCGACGGAATGTACAGTTCCAGTTCGAACTGGATGGCGATGGTGCTGGCAGTGAAGACCCATCGCTGGCGACAACGTTGGTTAATAGCGAGGTGATCATGGGGAAAGCGCAGGCCGGCGTGCGACTGGGTCTTGCAGACTATTACGACTGCGATCGCATGTGTGAATTGACGCCGTGCTGGCTGCGGAGCGACGGGTCCTCATGTGATCTCCACCAGGGAGTGATTCGACGACCGATGCTTCTATTCTGCCTCCAAGCACTGGATGAATTCATCGAGTGGCATGAGCTTCAAGGTCAACAAGGCTGGCGGGTGCAAGCCTGCAAACTTGCTCGAAGGGTCTTTACGGCTATGTGGGAAGCCGACGTGTTGTCCAATGCGCCGTTTGCACCAGACATTGCGCTGCACGACTGCGTGGCGCGGAAGACGACGGTGGTAGGAGTGGCTCTTGACGTCTGGCGGATAATCGCTCGATACTGGGACAAATACAAGCAGAATTACCTTCATCAGCAGGAGCTGTTCTTTACAGATGCAGCTGAAGTCAGCGTCGCACAGAAAGCATCCAAGTGGGGGCGCGCGCGTGAGTTGCTTCATATCTATGGAATGAAGCCCAGTCAGGCGCTGCGCTTGGTAGAGCATGATGCTGGGCCTATCGAAGCGCGAAAGCTCACGGACAAGCAGCTAGAGGTGGCGTCGCAAGGACTCTCCTCGATGGACCAACTGCTTGTCGGGATGGAGTATCTCGGATGCCAGTCTACTGCAGATTCTGGACAGCAAGAACCCACGCCGTCAGTTCAGCGACCTATGATCAGTCAGCAAGACGGGAAGACGGCGTTCAGTGCCATCCTCATTCACCTGAAGAAGTGGAACGAAGCGGTCCAGGTCTTTCCTTGTGGATCCCTCTCTCGCGGCGCCGCGTACATATCGGTCCTCGATATCCTGGTGGCAGTCTCCGTTCCTAGTGAGTCCGACGACGTGTTCCAGCAAGTGGCTGCGACTCTAGCGACGACCAAAGTCCTTCCAGAAGGTGTGATGCGGCCGCTTTCAAGTAACCGAGGCGTCTGCATTGTTCCGTTCAAAAATGGCTCCATTCTCCTGGATTTGAAGGTGTATCGTCCACCCAAGAGCTGGTTCGCTCTGCTGTACTTCACGGGCCCAGAGAGTTTCGTTGCGACTTTCTTCTCAGACCTCCTCAAGAGATCGCTTCGAGAGCTCCCCGACGTTTCGTTCGACTCTATCTACGATGCAGTGGCAGAAATGCTCGGTGCGGAAGCGCTGCTGTCTGTCGAGAGCGAGAAAAGCGTGTTTGATCTGGCTGCGAGGGACTATCTGCTACCAGCAGACAGGTTTTAGCACCCAGCCACAGTATTTATTTGACCATATTGGTCCGAAAGGAACGAGGTTTCCGCTTTCTGCTACTCTCGAATTGTCCTGAAGCTGCCTTGGCTGCCGTGAAGCTGAAGCTACTTGGGCGGCATACGGAGTGCGCCGTCAAGGCGGATCGTTTCGCCATTGAGCATCTTGTTATCGATAATGGCTTGCACCAGCTGTGCGTACTCCTCCGGATTGCCCAAGCGGCTCGGGAACGGGACACTCTCACCCAACTGCTGCTGCATTTTTTCGGGAAGCCCCGCCAGCAAGGGGGTCATGAAAAGACCTACAACAGTTGAATAGTAGTCGATGAGCCCTCACTCTCCATACCGCAGCAACAAGAAGCGGCCCTTCGTACCTGGAGCGATCGTGTTCACACGAATGCCGTACGACGCCAGGTCTCTGGCAAGGGGGAGTGTCATGCCCACGATCGCGCCTTTGCTGGCAGCGTACGCTACCTGGCCGATCTGTCCATCATAAGCGGCGATGCTGGCAGTGTTGATGATCACACCGCGCTCCCCGCCTGGTCCCGGGCGAGTTTTGGACATGCTGCGCACGAGATTAAAATGAGTTCAACACGGTTTCGTGGAAACGAATGGAGTACACGATTGGGGGCTCATTTAAGAGCACAGCACTCACCGCTCGGCCGCCAGTCGAGCGACGTTGAAGGTCCCAACCGTGTTGACGTTGATGGTCTGCTGGAACTGGAACAGCTGGTGTACGCCCTTCTTGTTCAGTGTCTTGATCGCCATCGCAATCCCCGCGCAGTTCACGGCCGTGTTCACGGGCTCGCCGAATGAGGACTCTGCTAGGTCCAACGCAGCCGCCACGTCGTCCTCGTTCGTCACCTACGTGCACGTGCTTGCTACATCAGTGCGCGGCGAGCTAGTAACAAACCAGGCGGCTGTGGAATGGATGTCTTACATCCGTCGGGCTAAAATGACAGGAGACGCCCAGTTCGCGAGCCACCTTCACGCCGTCGCTGGTCGGGAGATCGCAGAGGATCACACGCGCCCCGTTCTTCACGAAGCGGGTGGCCGTCGCCCTGCCGAGACCAGAGGCCGCGCCCGTAATGATGGCAACGCGAGAAGATAGCGCCATTCCGATGGGTTCCAAGCGTCTGCGTTTATGGCGTCAACGAACGCTTGAAGAAGGGCAGATCGCAGAGTACAGCCAGCGTACAGCTGTAGAGAGGTGGAATGGCTTACGAACAAGCAGAAAAAATACGCGTACCTAATCAGCACGAAATAATGGCTACTTTGACGCTCTTCTATCGTATGGAGACAGCGATCCCTTGTTGACGTGTGAACTTCAACTTGATCATTTACTCCATTGCACCGTGTTTTGGAACCAAATGTAATGTCACTATGTCGAGGTTTGGTGTCACTAGTGGGGGGACATAATCGGCCGCCGCGTCATCAGCTCCGACACAATCATGAGCGCCGGGAATGCAGAGGCGGCTGGGACGGCCTCGCTGCTACATAGAGCGCTGCTGTATCTAGAGGAGAACGAGCAGCAGAAGCAAGGCGCATGGCTGGTGTGGCTGCTGCTGCTGCTGGCTCGATGGCTGGTGGGGCTGCATTCGTATTCAGGCGAGCACACGCCGCCCATGTTTGGGGACTACGAAGCGCAGCGCCACTGGATGGAGATCACGTTGAATCTGCCGGTCTCGGAGTGGTATCTCAACACCGACGCGAACGACCTGCTGTACTGGGGGCTTGACTACCCGCCGCTAACGTCCTATGTCTCGTATCTCTTCGGATACGCGGCGAAGTACACGGAGCCGTCGATGGTGGAGCTCACGAGCTCCAGGGGCTACGAATCCGCCACCAGCAAAGTGTTCATGCGAACGTCAGTGCTCCTATGCGACATCCTCCTGCTTATTCCAGCGATATGCTGTGTTGCTCGAGCACTCTATCGCAGCGGTCAGTGGACGCGACAGACTGCGTTCGTGCTGCTCGTCTTACTGCAGCCGGCGATGCTGCTCATTGACCATGGCCACTTCCAGGTAAAGCCAACCACCGTCTTCTGCATTAATTCAGATGCATGTGCAGCGACTTCCCTTGCATGTGGCGATACTTTATTAACCGGCAGACCTCGTGCTCCTTTGCTGTGTAGTACAACAACGTATGCTTGGGCTTCACGGCTCTCGGCGTCGCTCTCATCTTGCAAGGCCACGAGTTCCTCGGCAGTGTTAGTTACTGCCTGGCGCTGAATTTCAAGCAAATGGCGCTCTACTACGCGCCAGCATTCGGTGTGTTCCTCTTTGCGCGCTGTATGTACCGCAAGCAGTGCATTTTCCACCTGGTCAAGCTCGCGGTCGCAGTGATTGGCACCTTTGTGCTCCTGTGGTTCCCATTTTGCACATACCCATCGGCTGGCGAGACTTGCCAATCAACGATAACGCAAGGTACGATGCAATCCTGCTTGATGGGAATACTGTGGTTCTACAACAGCACTTACCGCTGCATTTCTGATGTGGGTGCACAGTTGTGCATCGCATTTTCCCGTTTGGGCGGGGCCTCTTCGAGGACAAGGTGGCCAATTTCTGGTGCATTGCAGACTTTGTCATTAAAATCCGACGGCATGTGACGCCCACGCTGCAAATGCGCTTGTGGTACGTGGCGACTGGAGGAGCGGGGATCACGAGTGCATCCACAGAGGGAGGAATGTTCACGCTGATCTAATGTCGTGATGTTTGCTCGCTTCGGACAGCACATTGATGACATTTGTTGGGTTCTCCCCGTCCGTCATTGACCTGCTGCGACGGAAGCCCACAAACTTGCGGTTTATCTTGTCCCTGGCTATCTGCTCGCTCTCGTTCTTCCTGTTCTCGTTCCAAGGTCAGTGCGCTATCCTGTGGTCGCGCTCGTGATCAATGGATGTCACTGCGGCTTCCCTTTGCTCGCAGCTTACATATATGTGCGTTGTTGACTCGTAGTCCATGAGAAGACGATCTTGCTGCCTCTCCTGCCGATCTCATTCCTGTTTGCGCATAATGCGCTGCTCGCGGGATGGTGCAGCGTGCTGTCGACCTTCAGGTTTGTCCTCCTTATTGCCCCTTCGCCTAGCTGTGTGCTCCAGAAACTGACGATGCTTCTGCGTACTATGCTGATGTCCCTAGCATGTATTTCCTGTTGAAGAAAGACGGACTGGTCATCCCGTACATCGTGCTTCAGCTTGCCTACGTGGCCGTAGCGGTGGTTCCGTCCCTCAAACCGGGATCAGCCTCTTTCCTGCATGCGCATCAGACGGCGATCGCGCCGGGGTATCAGCAAGATGGCAACCCTCGTTTCCTGTTCCGGGCTTACGTTATGGTACGATTGGATAGGTCCCCGCTTCGCCAGAATGCCAGCATGTCTACAGTCTCTAACTGCGTGTTCCTGCAGCTCTCTTTGCTGGGTATCGTGGCCATCCATGCGGCTCAAGTTGCCATCCCCGCTCCTGCGAGATACCCGCACATCCACGACTACGTCTTTGCCGCCTATTCGTGCGGCCACTTCCTGCTGATCCTCGCGTACTTTACCTACTGGCAATGGACTGTGGAATCCACTGATGAGGACGATGCGAGGACCAACAAGACGAAGAAAGAGTAGATGGAGACGACGTCAGCGCTGCTGTTCCACTCGAGATAGATATCTGAATGCTTACACGTGCCTTTTCATGTTTATTTGGGGCCCAGTTCGTTCTCCACACTCGTATCACGGAAGCCAGTCGTTCAAGCGCGAGCTGCATCAGCGGAGCATGTCCGCCCGCCCTACTTGGACGTCTTCAAGAACTTGAGCTGCTTCTTTAATCGCGCCTTCTCGTCCTTGAACGCTTCCAGCTGCAGCCATTAACGGAACACATGTTAGATGCAAACAAGACAATCCTGTTGGCAACACAGAATGGTGGCAGTTTTGACGAAGGCGCATACCATTTGGCGATCCTCTTCCGACACCGGGATCCGGTTTGACTTGATGTCAGCGATGAAAGCGGCCTCGTTCTCGCGCGCTTCCGCCAGCAGCTTCTCCAGCGATGTCTTCATCTCCACTGGAGACACGTCGCCATGAGGAATAGGAATGTCGTCTGTTCACCAGCCGCAACCAAAAGAAGGGTCAGATCAGTGTCAAGCGGGAAACAAAGGCGAACGTCTGCATGCGTCAGCCGACTTACCGTCCATGCTGGGTGGCTTCATCTCCTCCTCCTCTGCTGAGGGCGCCGTTTGCTTCTCCTCCTCTTTCTTTTGCGTGATCGCCGTTGGATATCCGGCCTGCTTGGCGCGCCAGTTCTCGTACTCCTCCAAGCTCATACCGTGGCCTTCCGGCTCCTGGATCGGGAGCCACTTCTTCACGCTCGCAGGCAGCACATCCGGGTCATAGTACACGTACGCCACGCCGCTACACATCGCAGTCAAGAAAAGAGGGAGAGAGCGTCACACCAAATGCCCCGCCAACCGCAGGCAATGCGTGGCTCATGAGCGTACCCAACAACCCCTGCGAGCCCCAGCAACGTGAAGAACGACGAGTTGTCCTGCCCGCCCGAGTGCGGGGCTGGCGAGTAGCTGAAGCGGCGGATGGGCGCGGAGCTGAGACGACGGATCTGCCGAACAAACTGCAACAGCGCCACCGTCAGCACAAGTCGGTCCTCCTCGCATAGGATGCAGGTCGCGCCTCCCTAGCGCAGGGCGAGCGCGCTCTCACCCTCAAAGCCAGCACCATGTTCCTCTGGCTCACGTTCGATTTTCCGATGCGGAGGAGCTTGCGGTGCTGGTCAACGGGTCTAATTTGATGTGGAGAACCCCAAATTGAGCCTAATCTCATGTTTTTTGTGGTTCTTATTTTCGGAAACAGCCGTCTGATGGCCATCGGCTGTGGGGAATTCGGGGACAGCAACCACGATGCTTGGTCGAGCCATCAGATCGCAAGCTCGCTCGCCACTCCTCTTCGCCCGCCACCTTACCAGCGCCATGAGCACGTCCGCCCCCAAGTTCAAGCTGGCGCTGTGCCAGATCGCCGTGGGCGACGACAAGCAGAAGAACATCGCCACGGCCACGGCCGCGGTCACGGAGGCGGCGGAGAACGCGGCGCAGCTCGTGTCGCTGCCCGAGTGCTGGAACTCTCCGTACGCGACCACGTCGTTCCCGCAGTACGCGGAGGAGATCCCGGAGAAGAAGGCGTTGCTGAACGAGAAGGACCACCCGTCGACCTTTGCGCTCTCGCAGTTGGCAGCCAAGCTCCAGATCTTTCTGGTGGGCGGCTCCATCCCGGAGAAGGACGCGGCCGGCAAAGTGTACAACACGAGCGTGATCTTCTCGCCCGAGGGTGAGATCCTGGGCAAGCACCGCAAGGTGCATCTGTTCGACATCGACGTGCCTGGCAAGATCACGTTCAAGGAGTCGGACACGCTCTCGCCGGGCAACAGCCTGACACTCTTCGACACGCCCTACGGCAAGATGGGCGTGGGCATCTGCTACGACATCCGCTTCCCGGAGCTGTCCATGCTCATGAAGAAGCAGGGCGCCAAGGTGCTGCTCTTCCCGGGCGCCTTCAACCTCACCACGGGTCCGGCGCACTGGGAGCTCCTGCAGCGCGCGCGTGCGGTGGACAACCAGCTGTATGTGGCTGCGACGTCTCCCGCGCGTGGCCCCGAGGGCGGCTACCAGGCTTGGGGCCACTCGACGGTCATCTCGCCGTGGGGCGAGGTCGTGGCCACCTGCGGCCACGCGGAGGCCATTGTGTACGCCAACGTGGATCTTGAGAACGTGGAGGAGATGCGCCGCAACATCCCCACCTCCAAGCAGACGCGCTCCGACCTGTACGACCTGGTGCAGAAGTAAGCCACGCTGAATGATGCCGACAAAAAAGCGGAAGAAGCGAGAGCTCGTGCTTCCTATTGTGGGATGCTGGGCGGCGTCCGTGATGCGTAGGCTTCCGGTTTGAATGCATGTTGCTCAGCACTGCTTTGTATTTGGATAATACATTCCCGAGCAGAGCGGGGGTCTCCTCCGTGACGAGCGTGTGGCGAACTGCTCGTTGCTGTGAGAGGATTTACACCTTGTCCAACCATCTCATTTCGTCCTCGAAGAGCTCGCGAGACTTCTCGACCTTGGGCTCCTTCCGCTGCTTGAACTGGACGATGGGGGCGTACTGCACGACACGAATTCGCGAGAGATCGTGGGGACAAACAAGCGTTAATATCCTCGCTGTAGAGACGCATGCACACTCGGACAAGGAACGCATCTTTGACTGCGCATTGCCGTACCTTGAGGTTTAAACGCTCCGCAACATGTCGACGAACCCAGCGCTCTTGGCGCTCGAGTCGGTTCTTCACGGCTTCCAACTTCTTCTTTCCGATGACTTGGTTCTCTGAGTTCAAGCGCACGGGCTCCCAGTACAGCACGATTCGGCGCAGATCAGGAGCGACGCTCGCCTGGAAGCGCAGATGCAAACAGCACAACAGCCAAACGAGAACAAGAGGTTTGAGCGTGCTGTAAGACCCGTAAGCACCACTTGCAGCTCTCGGTCGCACCTCGACGAATGTTGGCACGATGTCTGTCCCTGACGCGTCCGCATCTTCCAGGAAAATGTTCTGCACAAACTCCAGTACGGCGACCCCCACACTCTCCTGGCGGTACGACACACGCTCAGGATTGCCACGCTTGGGCTTTTTCTCCAGCGGGGCCTGGTTCTTGGTCTCTGCAGAAACATGGAAAAGAGTACAAGCCGAGAGCATTGCAGTGAGCGGCGATCGTTGGCCAGACTGCTGTCACAGCAAGCCACGTACTCGGAAGCGGCATGCGCTCCGCGTTCTTGCCGGTGGGCTCTTTGTTCGGGTTGAAATCGCCCAGCATCTTGACCAGCTTCTTCTTCGGGATACGCTCCGTGGCACGTTCGATCCCTTCGTCGTCCTCCTCTTCGTCTTCGTCGTCGGGCAGGTGAGCATGACGCTTGTCGTAGGTGGCCATCCGCTTCTGGAACTGCGCCGGGGCGAGAGAGAACAGCTCCTCCGCCTCGTCCAGAAACTCTTCCGCCTCTTGGTCAGGCTCCATTTCCTCCTCGTCGTCCTCGTCGTCGTCCTCCATCTCCATTGTGCTCGGCAACGTGTCGTCCTCGTCGTCATCCGCCTGGAATTGCGCTTTGCTCGGGTTCTTCTTCTGCATTTCCTCGAACCACTTGGCGATCTCCTCGTCCTCGTCCTGTGGATAGACATGCCATTTCCAGTGTCCACAACAGTCAGGCTACTTTCGTTCGCGTGCGACTGTACAATGTGCAACCAGCCAGCAGAACCAGCCAACTCGTACCTCGCCTCGTTCCCAGCCCTGGAACACGACCGATTTGGGAGGTGAAGTGCTGGCTGAACCTCTACGATTCCTTCGCGCCGCAGAGACAGCAGAAGCGTGGAGACCGCGCTGCTGAAGCGAAGCGCTGGCGGGCACCACACGCTTCAGCGCGAGCCGCAGGAGCCGCGCATGGTTGTGCATGATCACCACAAGAACCGATTGGCCCCGCAGCTTTGGCGAAGCTGACACGTTATGTTTGAAATGGCTGGCAATAGATAACCAGTGTGTATCGATATTTTATTGGATATTTAACGAGAGCTGTTTGTTAAAACAAGTCAAATCGGCACACATCATCAAAATTGCAATATTCCGGACAGCAGATTTTGATTTGGTTTGAGTAAAGGATAACAAAGTCTAGAACGAAAAGCAGACTCGATTTTACTAACACGGAAAAGTAATTCGAAAGAATATTCTTTGTTCTCAATCAGAAAGGGTGAGATATTTTCATTTACATCAGCTCATTGGCGGAATCCCACTGGCACGATTCATTTTCCGCAAATAGAAACACAGAATCGTTCGATACACTTTTCCCATTCGCTGCAGGACGCACGTCGACCATCCGAGTTGAAGCAACCATCTCCTCAGAAAGTGCCAGTTTTACTAAAAGCACTGGGCTTTTGGGTGATAGCAATCCGGCGCTCTAATCTTTCCGCCCCTTTTCCCCTCCCGTCATTCTCTCTTTTGCGACGTATGGGCGTGTCTAGAATGGTGGAGACAAGAGCGGCGGACGAAGGGGCGGCGCACGAGCTGCTGCCGCTGGTGCGCAGCATGGAGGACGGCGCCTGCGTGTCGGCGGCCGAGGACGTGCCGTGCGTCACGTCGTCCCCTCGACGGCAGGAAGAGGACCACGTGGTCTTCCTCATCATTCCGAGCTTGTCCGACGACGACGAAGCCGCCTCAGCGCAGCTCGTGTCTGGTCTGCAGGCGAGCGCCTGCGGGGTCCGCGACGTTCAACTGGATCTGCAGGAGAAGTTGGTCAAGATCGAGCTCACGCACCGCGCGGAGGAGCCCGTGGAGGCTGAGCTGGCCGACGTGGTGCGCCGAGTTACGCCCGGTGGGCTGGTTGCTTACCCCGTGTGGCAGCACCGCGACCGCATCGTGCGCCTCCGCATCGACGGCATGCGCTGCATGACCAACTGCGGTCGACAGGTGATCCGCGCGCTGGAGCAGATACCGGGCGTGCTGCACATCCACGTGGACTCCAAGTCCAAGACTGCGGAAGTGGCGCTGGCAAAAGGTTGCACGGCCACAGAGGTGGATCTCATCAAGTATATCCGCGCAGCGAACCCGCGATTCAACGCGGTAATTAGCAAAGCGAAGAAGGAACGTGCTAGCTCCATCCCGGGCGCGATCTTGCTGAATGTAGAGGGCATGAGCTGCGCCAAGAACTGCGCCACCAAGGTTCAGAAGGCGCTGGAGAGCGTCCCAGGCGTGATCGAGGCTACTGTGGATTTCGGCAACAAGCGTGCCACAGTCCTCTTGGACCCGGAGAGCACATTGACGGGGGACGACCTCATTGAGATCGTGCGTGGCGCCGGGGAGAAGTTCAGTGCCTCGCGCTACCTGCTATTTAGCGGCGACGGCGACTCGCGAGTGGTTTATCTCACAATCAATGGCATGAGCTGCGCTAAGAACTGCGCTCGGAAGGTCCAGACAGCATTGAACGCCGCTGATGGCGTCATGAATGCCATGGTGGACTTCGACAATAAGCGCGCCACGGTCTTCCTCAAGCCGGACAGCCACTTAACAGAAGTTGACTTGATCGGCGTGGTGCATTCCGCCGGCCAAAAGTTCACGGCTTCTGTTGCAGCGCCAACTCGCGGACCACGCGTGGTTTTCCTCGCAGTTAACGGCATGAGCTGTGCGAAGAACTGCGCCCGCAAGATTGAGAAGGCGCTAGGTGACGCGCCGGGGGTGGAGAGCGCGAGCGTGGACTTCCCCCTCAAGCGCGCGACGGTGCAGCTTGAAGCAGGCACCGCGTTGACGGAAAGCGACTTGATCGAGATTGTTCGCGGTGTCGGTACCAAATTCGATGCTTCAGTGTATATTCCGTCGCTGAGTCCACGCACCGTGCTGCTGGATATTGAGGGCATGAGCTGCGCGAAGAACTGCGCGAGAAAGGTGCAAGAAGCGCTCAGTGAGGCTGAGGGTGTTGTCTCGGCATCCGTGGACTTCGGGGCGAAGAGAGCGACCGTGGAAGTGGATCCTGACAGCCGACTGGAGGACGAGGACTTGCTTGAGGTCGTTCGAAGCGCGGGAACCAAATTCACTGCTCATCTCGTTGGAACGACGACTAAGGGAGCTGGTGCTGTGAATGGGTACCAGGAACAACCTGAGCTGGCTCAGCCTGGTGCGGCTGATGCTGTTAGCGTCTCAATTGACAGCTCGGACAAGAGCGAGTTGGACGACGCCACACTGCTGATTGGTGGAATGACGTGCAACTCGTGTTCCAACTCGGTGGAAAACGCGTTGAAGCAAACGGAAGGCGTCGTCTCGGCCGTCGTTAGCTTCGCGACGGAGAAGGCTTCCGTCCGCTTTGATAAGGACGTGGTTGGCATCCGAACGCTCATCGAAACTGTGGAGGACATCGGATACGACGCCTCGTATGTGTCAGGGGCAGAGGCCCAGAAGGCGCTCGGAGACCAGCGCGCCAAGGAGATCATGCGATACCGTGTCGACTTCTTTGTCGCGGTGCTGTTCACGTTCCCGATTTTGCTCATCATGATGGTGTTCAACAACATCCAGCCTGTCCAGCATGGCTTGGCGTCGTCCATTCTGCCTGGCGTCTCGTGGCTGACCTTGATCGTGGCGCTTTTGGCCACTCCGGTGCAGTTTTACCCAGCTCGTCGGTTCCACGTGGATGCTTGGAAAGGCGTGAAGAACCGGGTGCTGGGGATGTCGTTCCTGGTCTCCATGGGAGCGAATGCGTCCTACTTCTACGGCCTGTTCAGCATCATCCGCGCGTTTTCGCTGGGGACGTCGAGTGTCGCCAACCCGGACATGTTCATGACCTCATCGATGCTGATCTCGTTCGTGATCCTCGGCAAGTTCATGGAGTCGATAGCGAAGGGGAAAACGTCCGAAGCGCTGAGCAAATTGATGGAGCTGCAAGTCAAATCAGCCACTCTGCTAGTCTTTAGCGCCGATGGAAGCAAAATCCGGGACGAACGGGTGGTGCCGATCGAGCTGGTGCAGCGTGGAGACATCCTGAAGGTTGTGCGAGGGTCGTCGGTTCCGGCCGATGGCGTCATCGTGTACGGAGAAGGTCGGATCGACGAATCCATGCTGACGGGCGAGTCCAAGACGATCAAGAAGGTCATCGGGGACCGCGTGTTGGGTGCGACGGTCAATGTGGACGGGCTGTTTCATATGAAAGTGACGGGAGTGGATAATGACACGGCACTCAGTCAGATCATCCGCCTCGTGGAAGACGCGCAGACCTCGAAGGCGCCCATCCAAGCTTACGCGGACTATGTGGCCTCGATCTTTGTGCCGACGGTCTTGGGGCTCTCGTTCCTCACCT
Organism: Nothophytophthora sp. Chile5; assembly: GCA_001712635.2. Classification (NCBI taxonomy): domain Eukaryota; phylum Oomycota; class Peronosporomycetes; order Peronosporales; family Peronosporaceae; genus Nothophytophthora; species Nothophytophthora sp. Chile5. The sequence goes on from MBAC02010849.1 coordinate 13,647, forward strand.
TCGCGGTGTGGTACACGCTGTGTATCTCGAAGGTGGCGCCGGACAGTTGGATCCCCAACACGGACAGCATCTTCGTGTTTGCCTTCAACTTCGGTATTGCGACGCTCGTGGTGGCGTGCCCCTGCGCCTTGGGGTTGGCCACGCCCACCGCCGTGATGGTGGGCACCGGCGTCGGGGCCGAGCATGGCGTGTTGATTAAAGGCGGGGAGCCGCTGCAGGCCGCGCACAACGTCGACACAATTCTCTTCGACAAGACGGGAACGTTGACCATGGGGAAGCCAGTCGTGACGGACGTGGTGGTACTTTCGAAGAGATTGAGCGCCGAAGAGCTGATCATCCTCGCCGGATCGGCAGAGCTGGGCAGTGAGCACCCTCTGAGCAAGGCGATTATCGATTACGCCAAGTTCATCTCGTCTTCGCTCGAGCAGCCCACAGGTTTCCGTGGGGTTTCTGGGCGAGGCATTGCGTGTACCGTGGGCGGATACAAGGTGCTCATGGGCAACAAGGAATGGATGGCAGACAATGGTTTGACGCGACTTCACAGCATTGTCTTGCACCAAGCCACGGTCACTTTCCAGAACGCGGGCAAGACTTCCATCTACATGGGCGTCGACGACGAGCTCAGTGCGGTGTTCGGCGTGGCGGATGCTCCGCGGCAGGAGTCGGTGCGGACGCTGAAGAAGCTCAAGCAAATGGGGTTGGACGTCTGGATGGTCACGGGCGACAACGCGCGTACAGCACTCACGATCGCTGACCAGTTGGGGATCAGCCGCCGCAACGTCATGGCCGAAGTGATCCCGTCGGAGAAGGCCTCCAAGGTCAAGCAGCTGCAGAGCACGGGGCGCATTGTGGCTATGGTGGGCGACGGCATCAATGACTCGCCGGCGCTCGCGCAAGCTGACCTGGGCATCGCCATCGGCGCCGGCACGGAGATTGCCGTGGAGACGGCCGGGATGGTGCTCATGAAGTCGAATCTATTCGACGTCATCACCGCGTTGGATCTGTCGCGCACGATCTTCAACCGTATCCGACTGAACTACGTGTGGGCGCTGGGTTACAACTGTCTGCTCATCCCGCTCGCCGCAGGCGTGCTGTATCCCTTCGGCTTCAGCATCCCGCCCATGTTCGCTGGCGGCGCCATGGCCATCTCGTCGGTGTCGGTGGTCACGTCGTCGCTGTTGCTGCGGTACTACACGCCCCCGGCGCTGCCAGAGGACTTCAGCGTGAACGAGAACAAGTCGCTGCTCTTCAGGAAACCCACGGTCACCACGCCGCTATTGGCGTCCAGCACGCTGGCATAGATCCGCGCGCGAGGCGTCCAGGCTTGGAGGACACACCGACACTTGATTTGCCATCCCGGTCCATGCATTTGAACTGCGCACCATAAATACGTTCCGAGCCCGTCCCATAACTAGAGAAATGGGTACAAGCCGACGCTGCGCCTGGAGGTATTTTAGCCAATCGTTGGGTTTTGCTAATCTGGAGGAGCGTCGCCTATGATGTCGCGACTCCTTTGAGATCTACAATAGAGTAACGTGTGGAGGACAACCCCTAAACCCATTCAAATTCCTGGCCAGCAACCGCGAACGAATATGGTGGAGCCGTCGACCCCACAAGCGCCGGCCGCTCCTGAGACCCAGACGCCTCCTATCGACGCAGTGGCTTCACGCAATGAGGGCAATGGCGGCGTCCTCTCGAAGAAGCAGCGGAAGAAGCAACGCCGAGCCGAGCAGGACCCGGTAGAGCTCGCTGAGCGCCAGAACAAGCGACGCAAGGCCAAGAAAGACGCCAAGAACGCCGGTCGCTTCATCGCTGAGGCGCCTGCGTATTCCTTTGCAAACGGTGCGCTTTGAATCTGGATGTGTGTTGTTTGCGTGTGGTTGGCGTTGTTAACGCCGTGCTTCCCATCGCGTAGGGTACCGAATGGTGGAGCCGTACGTGTACGAGTTCCGCGCCTTTGCCAAGCAGCGCTGGTTCAAGCGGGAGCTGCTGGAGATCTTCACCACGGAGTTCGGCGCGTACTCCCCCGACTACTACGTAAGAGACCTCTCTCGCGATGGAGTCTGGGTGGATGGCGTGTACTGACACTGCCTCTCTTCCCTCTTTGCTGTTCACTCGTTCCCGCAGCAACTTGCGATCGCGTCCGGACGCATTTTAGTGAATCACCAGGTCGTGGCTCCTGACACAGTCATCAAGAATGGGGACCTCATCATCCACAAGGCGCATCGCCACGAGCCGCCCGTGTCCGGAGAAGAGGTTGCTGTGGTTTACGAGGATGAAGATCTGGTACGCACGCAACCTGCCAATCATTTCCTTTCGGCGCCTGTGCTGGTAGATAGATGTCTGAGAGAGCTCCCTCTCCCCCTCTTTTGCCTTCTGCTGGAGCAGATCGTTGTCTCGAAGCCGCCGTCCATCCCGACGCACCCGTGCGGCGCCTACCGCCATAACTCGCTGCACTCCATCGTGCAGGCGAATCGTCCGGATCTGCCGCAGCTGAACATCGTCCACCGGCTGGATCGCCTCACGTCCGGTAGGCATTGGCTGTCACTGTTGTCGTCAAGGTATTGCTTTTGGTCTCAGTACTGACGATGACATGGGTGTTATCGCTTGTGGTGAGCCCAGGCGTCGTTCTGTTGGCGAAGACTGCAGCCAAGGCGAAGTCTCTGTCGCTGTGCATCGGTACCAACCCATTTGCAGCGCCATCCCTTGCCATCACAAGCGGAGCACTGACCTTCACCCTGTATATTGTGGCTTTCAGCGGAGCGTCAAGCGTCGAAAACGTACCTGGCGCGCGTGCGCGGGCAGTTCCCCAGTGCTCTTGGGTCAGCTATCCAGGAACAATTGGCGAGCGAGGCGAAGGCCAAGTGTGCCGCCAGCATAATCACGTTCCCAGACGAAGACACGATCCTCATCAACTGTCCACTGCGCTGCTTATCGGCTCGCGACGGGGTCTGGGAGTGCCATGAAGAGGGCAAACCCTCGGAGACGCTGGTGCGACTTGTCCGTACTGATAACTGCACGAGTCTGCTGCAATGCAAACCGATCACGGGCAGAACGCACCAGATCCGCCTTCACCTGCAGCTCCTCGGGTTCCCCATCGCCAACGACCCGTGCTACGGCGGAGAGCTGCACTTTGGCGAGAGCGTGGCACGCACTGAAGAGATCGCGGCCGCTAAGCGCTTGAAGGCGGAGCGGCCGGTGAAAGACCCGGTGGATTTCTCCACGCCGCGGAAAGAGACCGAAAGCGAGGACGAATTCATGCGACGCACATGTACCTGGTGCTTCGTGGGCGAAGCTGAGGCCTTCAACGAGACGCAATTGCACTGCTCGAAGATCTGGCTGCACGCTTTAGAGTACAAGGTGCGTGAAATGCTGGCATTGTCGCTAAGTGTGGGGAATAATGGGGTACTAACTCGCATGTTACGGTGGTTTAGCTCGACGGCCAGGAATTCAGAGTGCCAGAGCCTTCGTGGGCCGCCCCGTCGACCGAGTACTAGCAAGGTTTTCCTAGCTTATCCTTGAGAATCAACACGTTCTTTGAGTCGACTAGGTGCGAAAGGCACGATCCAGCAGCTGCGGATACTCCACAGAGCTATTGTTCGTGGGGAAGAACGCGTCGGCGAGCAGGTACGAGTCGTCGTCGGAGAGCTGGGGAGCCACGGATAACACCGCGGCCATGAATTCTTCCTCGCGCAATCGGCCGCTTTTCTCATGGTCGTGATCACGCAACGCCTTGCGGAGCTGATACTTGCGGGTCGTGAAGACGCGCTGCAATAAACTCACAACGCGTGCGTCCACCGTCGGCAACACACTCTTCGGAGCTGATGAGGCCAACCGACCACCTACTGCAGATATGTGTTTCGTCACTCGTTCCGATGGAAATGCCGTTGTTTCCTCGCTTTGGTTGGCGAAACTCAGGCCGTGGTCGATGTCCTCGGCATCCAGAGGTTTATGGGGACCAGTGGGCAATCGGAAGACGTGGTCACATAGTCGATGAACGTCGAGGATCCCGCTGTTCACGGCGAATCGCGCCGTCAGTTCTCCCACGTCCGTCTTGGACAGCGCGATACGTCGGTCACTTGCGACGGATAGCAGATCTCTGACCGAGACGAGGCCATTGCTACCACATCTTGACCCGATCGAGGACAGCAAACGCCGCAAGTCAGCTACCTTCGCCAGTTTAGCACGTATACCGTGATCTGGGTCTTTAGAGAGGCAGGAACTCGTCACGAGCGATGCTACGGCGTCGCAGAACTCGTCGTAAGCGAAAAGAGACCCCGGCTTCTGGTTGTTCTCGTCCTCGTATGCAGCGTCCACCTGGTAAACACTGAACCTTCGGCAGAGCGTGAGCATCTGCTGAGCATTCAAGCTCGAAGCCAAGCCAGCGCGGTCCAGCACGTGCTTCAGATCGTCTATGTCGATAGTGTGTGCTCTGTTTTGACCAAGCTTTCGGCATTCGCACCGCAAGTCCACGCGTTTGGATCCTTCCAGCCAAACTTTGGCCACGAGTGCTAACACCGCCACGCTATCGGAGAAGAGGAAGACCTCTGGGTGGCTCTCACAGTAGCTCAGTGTTTGTGAGTCGGCTTCCACGAGCTCCAGTCGCTGATGTGGCGAGAACTCGAAGCTTAACACGGCTCCCACGTACAAATCCGCGGCTCGGTAGTAGTTCACAACGGGCTCTTTAGACGATTTAAAGGCACCGCCAGACCCGAGATTCTTGCGGAAGCGCGCACGATCCAGGAAGCGCCCGCCCAACACGCCGGAGTTCCTCACACGTGGCTCGAACACAGCCAACGTCTCGTCCTCAAGGAAGAACGTGACCACGAATTCACGTTGAGCGTTCAAATCTCCACTGGGAACCCCTTGGAACCGCGCTCGAAAGCGCAACTGCTTGCCGTCCAGCTCGTCGTCGCCACAGAGCGGCGTGTCGGTGAATCCAAGGCGTCGGGCATGACTACTACCGTGGCGAACAGAGGCCTCAGGGATGGGAGCTGCCAAACCACTCCGCATGCTGCTGTTGTTGTTGTTGACCGCGTATCCGCTCGTCCCTCGGATATTAGAAGCAACAGGCGCTTGTGAAGGCTGCTGTGTGGACTGGAAGAGCTTCCATTTGGCTTCCGGCGCTGGGGTTTCGATCAAAGGAGGCTCGAACTTCTCTTGGGTCACGCCGTAAGTCTCCAAGTAGTAGTCACGTGTGAACGGGTCGCAGTCTTCGAGCAACAATCGTCTAGAGAAGACGGTCACCCACTCGCCGCAGCGTAAATCTCTACAGGTGACGAAGTAACTGCTCTCCTGTTCGTTCTTCTGTTGAGAGGGGTTCCTCCCATCAAGTTCCCGGACCAGTTTCCTCCGCGATAGCAGCACGCCTCCTCCACGTCCGCGATTGTCCTCTCGAGCCTCCACGACCTCCACCGTGTCATCACACAGATAGTAATGCAGTACAAACCGCCGCGTCTCCGGATACAGCGGATGTTCATCGCGCCAGGACGTGAAGAACCGCAGCACCTTCTGACTCAAGTCGTGGAACTTGCGTGTGGCTTCGGCCTCACTAGCTCCTATCGCTCGAGTGCGAGCACGAAGCTGGGTCTTGAGCTGCTCCACCTCGTCCGTCTTCGAGCCTGACTCATCCGGATACTTGCACGGCGAGCTCAGTGTCCGTCCCAGTGCCTCGGCGTAGAATCTGCGTGTGGCTTCGTCGCAATCCACGAGGTGGAACGTGCGGCCGTAGAGGCGCAGCTCGCCGCCTACTCGGAAGTCCTCGGGCGCGTACTGATCGTCGAGGTCTGAGCCACGGCTGGGCTTTCGGACGGCGGTGCGTCGCATGAACTCGCCTTGGGCGATGCCGCTGTTGGCCACTCGCGGCTCCGAAATGGAAAGAGAGCGGTCACTGAGGTAGAAGCACACAACGACGCGTCGAATACGCTGCTCGACTCGTCCGTCCGCGAGTTCCACTGGCTCGGCGAAGTACGCGAAGAAGCGGAGCACGAGACGGTCATGTGTGAGCCAGGCCGGTTGCGAAGCGTCCACTCGGTACTTGGAGCTGGCAATTCCGCGACGGGCCTCGGCGGCAGCTTTGGTCGAGTCTTGAGGCCGTTTCGAAGCGCTAGAGACAGCGGAGACCATGCTGTGGGAGGCAGTGGGGGTCGCTCGCTCGGCGGTGGTGAGTTTGCCCAACGCCATTCGCTCGAGCAGTTGGCCGCGACGGAAATGCGGCTTGGCGGTCTGATCGTGGTGAGTGGACCTCATGCCTGGGATCAGCGGCACGAAGCCGCGTCGCGGGTTCTGGGCCATGGAAACAGACCGTGTAGCTGCTCGAGGGACAAGTCTGCTGGCGGTCGGGAGCTCCGGAGCCTTCGGAATCGCGAGTGGTTATCGATGTAGCGCCGCGCAAGTGACTCGGCACCTCAAGCTTGAAACGCACGAAGCAACGGTTCTCGATCGGTCGGAGCGGCGTGAGTGGCAGCCAAACACAAGCAGAAGATGGGATATATATTTGTCATGCGAACTCACGGCCGTAACAGCAGCAAGCCAGCATTAATGCAGAGAGAATGAAAAAGAGGTCGAGTGGAAAACCGCAACGAGACTAAAGTACTACTAACTACCGCTAGCGTCGGTGACATCGGAGGACTCTCTACTCCGCGCTCTTGGCTTTCTTCTTGTGCTTCTTCTTCTTCTTGTCGGCGTCAGCAGCAGGCGCCTTGGCCTCCTCTTCCACCGTCTCCTCCGCCTTCTTGTGCTTCTTCTTGCTCTTCTTGCTCTTCTTGGGCGTCGTCTCCTCCGCGACCTCCTCCATCTCGACGTCCTCCGCCTCGGGGGCCGGCCGCTTCTTGTCCTTCTTCTCCTTCTTGGACTTCTTCTCGCCCTTGGCCGCCGCCTTCTTCAGGTCGTCCGAGACCTCCTGCATCACATCCGCGTTCTTGCGGGGGGCCGCGCCGCTCTCGTAGAAGGCCAGACGCTCCTCCACCTGCTCGCGCATCTTGTCACCGTACTTAGTGGTCGGCTCGTCAATGAACGAGTCGATTCGCGACGCGATCGCGCACTTGTTGGCCAAGTAACGCGAGATACGGCCTTTGTTCTTGGCCGCCGCACGGCCAATGAAGGTCGAGTGGAACAGCAGACCGTACTTCGGCGTGTTGCCGCGGGTCTTTAGCGCACGAAACAGCGCCTTCTCCGCGCCCAGGATCTGCACAGTCGAGGCCGGGCACTTGGCCAGATTGGTCAGCGAGCCGGCGTGCGAAATCAGGCGAGCGCCGACGGATTCGCCAATCAGCGAAGCCAGATTGGGCGCCACCGTGGCCATCTTGGAGACCAGGTACTCGTGCAGCTGGCGACGGTACTCGGCCAGCTTGATGAGACGCGTGGTAAAGTTGTCCACGTTGATCATGTCGATCTCCGACATGTCCATGCCCATGGAGGACCGCGAGGCGTGCAGGATCTGCTGGGCCTTGTCTTCGTCCAACACGATCTTCGAGAGCTCCTCCAGACTGTCCTCGCTCAGCGTGCTGCGGTTCTTGATGAAGGACGCGCAGCGAGCGTACACGTAGTTGTCGTTGACGATCTTCACCAGCTCCGGGAAGTGCCACGAGTACCACTCACGCACACGCATGGCAAACGTGTTGATGTCCTTGTCCATCTGGTCCAGCAGCGCAATGCTCTGGATGATCATGTTGTCGGCACGGTTCACGTTGAATTTGACCTTGGCGCGCGAGTACGAGTGGCCCAGACCCAGCTGCGCCTTGGCCAGGTTGCCCTGGTCCAGCTCCTTCACGAACTTGCTGAAGTGCGCGCGGATGCCACGCACGATCTCCAGCGTCGTCTCGTTCGTGTTGCACGGCACGTTCAGTTCGTCCGAGATGGCCTGAGCCACGCCCTTGTCCTGCACGCCCAGTGCGAACTTCGCCTTCTTGCCGGCCTTCACCTTGGGAAGGTTCATCTCCAGGAAGTTGCGCAGGTCCTCGCCCAGCAGACCTTCCGACACGTTGTTGATGTTCTCCAGCGCGTTCTCGGCCGACGTGAACGGCTGGAAAGACTTGAGCTTCACCACGTTTCCGAACTTAGCCAGGTCTGTCACGGACGCCTGCACCTCGGCCAGCAGACCGCCGATCTCCTCATTCTCCACCACCTCGAACAGACCGTAGCCCGAAGCCGACTCGAACAGCACGAAGTTGTTGGCACCCTAGTGAGGACAGAGATGGACATACACACATGCTGATTAGATCGCTGCGTCCGCCGTCATCTCGCGCATCCAGTCGAGCTGGTTGCGGCTGTATTACACGGCTGCGGCTACAGCTACAGCCGCGTGAACGCGACGCCTCGAGCCACTTACCATTTTCGCCGCTTGCTTGGTGTCCTGCTGTGATTCCAACTCTGTCGGTGGGTGGTGGCGCGGCGGCGACGGCTCGGCAGGTTTTTAAGGTTTTTTACATCGGGACCATTGGCTGGCCAGCCATCCTCCAATGGTAGGGTTCTCGGCATCTGATTGGTCCAAAGAGGCTGAAACTGGACGCTGTGATTGGCTGGAAAATCTGTCCCGAACTGAGTGCGTAATTTTCGGGACCATTGGATCCTGAAAGGGCGTGACGCCTTTCCGCCGGAAAACAATGAGGAGGAGGGGGATGGCTGCGCTAAGAGACCTGGTTGGCTGTCATGGGGAGCGTGACGAGTAGTCGGGAGCTATCGAGGGGAGAAGGAGCCGCCGTGGCGACCAGATGGATGGGCCTGCTCTCTCCTCAGCTTGCTTGGCGTATCTTTGGAGCCTTCAGTCGCTACGCTCATGATGAGGTGTTCGTGTGTTGGTGTCTTGAGGAGAGAGGCTCACACACGATGGAGCGCCACACTCAGATCCCAATTGCCCGCTTGGCCGTCAAGTAAGCATCACTGCTGCCCACACGCCGCCTCCTGCCCAATCATTCGTGCACTTTTTGAGTCAAACGCGAGGAAAATGAAGAGCTGCTGGTTTGCTTCTCCGTCCTGGCACCTTGTGGCGACACTATTCGCTGCCACGGCAATCGCAGTGACTGCACAGAGTTCGCCTGCGTCTGCAACGATGACGACAGTCGATGTCGCTGCTGACGGCACGGAGCAAGTGGCAATCGGCGCTTGCGGTCCGCGCATCCGGAAGCCCTGGGACTTGCTGCTTCCGCTGGAGAAGGACATTTACCTCCGCGCGATCGCGCGCTCCATGGACGACGGCTATTACATCAAGTTTGTGGAAATCCACACGGAGCAGATGACGACAATGGAGGCGCATGACACGTGCATGTTCCTCTACTGGCACCGTCTGCTGCTCTTGGGCTTCGAGAACATGCTGCGCAGCTACGGAGGCGAGTTCTCCTGCATCACGGTGCCCTACTGGAACTACGTGGACGACAATGAGCGCTACCTGACCGGACAGTGCCGCAGCATGGAGGACTGTTCACAAATCCTCCGGGACCTGGGCGGCTCCGAGAGTGGCTACGAGCAGACCGTCACGATCAACGGCACGCCCATTGGCGGCACTTGTGTGGCCACGTCGCCTCTGGATCATTTCTGCGAGGCCTCGCATCTTCACGGGAACCAGTGTCGTCGCTGCGTTCCTCGCGGTGCCTGGGGGAGCACGCCTTTCCCGCCGACGACCAGTGTGAGCTCTCTGGCGCGCCAGCTCTTTGCGACTCCGACCATTGCAGGCGTTGCGGCCAATCTTGAGGCGGGAATCCACAGTACGTCCCGCTAAACGAAGCCCGATGATCTGCATATTCCTCCTCTGACTTGTGACTTATATGTTTTGAGCGCAGACACGATCCACAGCGCGCTGTCTGGAGCCATGGGGTTCCTGGAAGCGCCAGCGGATCCAATCTTCTTCTCGCACCACGCGTCGATCGACCTGCTGCACTCCATCTACTACAAGTGCGTCGTGGGCAACACGGTGCCGATCCCGCTACAGCAGAAGCTGCTGGATCCACGCGTTTACACCAACTGCCCACGCCGCGCACCGCTGCAAGCGAACGTTCTCGACCGGAACGTTCTGCTCCCGGAATCGAGCGTCTTGCTGCGCAGTGGAGAGGACGGCGTGAACCCCACGTCAGTGTTTGAGCAGCAGAACGTGTTGGACCCGTTCTTCGCGGCTTTGCCCTCGGAGTACCTGAGTTTCTCGGACGTGCGTGACATTGGCGACTTCAGCTACAATTATCAGATGACTGGGTTGTTGGCCGACCTGTTCACGACGTGTGCCGGAGCCAACGTCTTGTCCGGCGTCGCTGGAGTTGGAGTGCCTTTCCGCCATCTCGGTGCCGCCAGCAATGGCTCCGAGGCAACTCATGGATTCGTGGAAGCCGTGATCGCGCCGAGCGAGCATTCGACGGGCGGCTGGTACAGCGAGGCGCTGGCAGCCGCTACGAACGCCACAGCTGTGGAGTCAATGACGACGGACACGTCCTCGAACTCCCTCGAGGCCATGGAGGACGTGGAGAAGATGACGTGCGTGTTCTACGACGAGTGTCGCGGCGGGGTGCACGACTTCAGCGACGGCTTCAAACGCAACTTCCACACGGCCAGGTCGTCGCCGTGCAGCACCATCCTCGCCAACATAAAAAGTGGTCGCGATCGCATCCGAACGCCCGACTGGCGCCCGATCTTCCTTCGCCACATGAAATGCGACAGCCCGTAAGGGGCGAAGAGATGGCAGAACGAGGAAGGGCTTGGCTTGCTTTGGCTTGTGTGACCTATTGGCAGAAGAAGAAAAAATAATATGGATGTGTCAGCGTAAATCCCAACAACCAGAAGGAATGAAGCAGCAACAAACCTTCAAACCTGTTGATTGTCGGCCGCCGTCGATTGCGCTTGGAGATCGTTGGCACATTGTTGTCAAACAAAACAGGATGCGTTACAAACTGACGCTCACCATGGAGCAGAACCTACAAAAGTGCGATCGCCATTTACGCTTGTTCCATTGATTCCGCCGTGGACGTTTCCTAAAGCTCTTGTAGGACGTCTTCGAAGAAACTAACAAAACTCGAGTCGATGAGATCCTCCTCCTCTTCGTCGCGCTGTTGGACGGCTAACCGCTTGATGGTGCCTTCCACGCCGCCACTCTCAGCATCAATCGCCATTTCTACACAAAACACACACTGGAGTTCCGTCTGCGAAGCGAAAACGCACAACACAATCCAGTGGATGCTCGTTAGCTTCTCAGTTGTCCCATCTGATATCAGAAGGCCCAACGTAGAGGTGAGAACGACCCGTACCATTTCGGCGAAGAAGAAGAATTTGAACAGGTGATTCACACTGCCACTCGCCAAACAACTGAGGCAGTTGCTGCTGAAAAGTTCGATGATGTCGTCCTTCTCGGGCGCTTCGTGCAGCGTGTAGGAAAGCGACGCGCTGAAAACACACACACAGAACAATCATTAGTTCAAGCGTTGCCTGCCTCACTCATCCACGACCCAGCTCAATGACACAACCAAGCGCTGCCAAGACTTACATTTCTGTTGCCGTCGCCCAGACTTGCTCGAATTTTCCAGCGTCGATCACGGGGTGTTCAGCCAGGTAGTCACGCGCCGACATGGCATCTTCATCCTCGTCGTTCTCGTCGTGATGGGATGCTGCGTGAGACGGCACTCGTGTAAGCGTGTCGTGTAGCGGCTGCTTGTGGACTTGTCCGTGAACTGGCTGAAACCCATGGGAGTGATTTTGCTGCTGCGGCTTTGACGAGTGTGCTTGGGCTTGCTGGCAGAACTGATGGAGCGCGTATTTCAGGATCTCCATGAACGTGACGTGGCCATTTCGGTAGAGCAAAGAGTTCACAATCCACTTCAAGGTCACCGTCATATCGGCCAATCCAGGCATCACCGAGATCTCCACCAAGAAGATGGTGCCCTCGGATTGCTAACGACACAAACCAACCATCACAATTAATTGTCAAACGTATGTACGGGTATCAGCAATCCGCAGATCGAAACAGCTCGTCACACTACCTGCTCCGCAGCAAAGAGCCACTGCTGCTGGCCGGCAACCTTCTCGCTGGACAGACACAGCAATCGGTAGGATTCCAGGAACAGCTGCAGCTCATGGGCGTCCAGCTCATGCGCGTTCAGCGTGCCGACATCAACTGACCACTCCTCTCTGCAACGGACAAACAGTACGTTAGCCAGACAGGTACGGGAGACCCCAGCAACAATGTGTCCGACTTACGATTCGCCGTTGGCAGACTCCCACATTTCTTCGAACTCGCCGTCGGCCACCGATGGATGCGCAACTAAGAAGTCCTCGACGGCTACCGCAGGAGGCTTCGGACCGTCGTCCACAGGGTCCGCGTTCGCAATGAATCCGAATGCCGATCCGTTGGCATTCCCACTTCCGGGTGCTGCTTGCCCAATGAAATTGAACCCCGAGCCGCTGCCAGCACTGCGCACAGCTGGCTGTTCGTGGTGTGAGTAGCCGTTCCCGT
>MBAC02010854.1:0-50461 GCA_001712635.2 Nothophytophthora sp. Chile5
GCAAAATCCACGAAAAACGCGCTGAAAAAAGCGGAAAGTATTGAGTTGAATGAATTTTGTACCCGTTTACACATGGGGTCCTCCGTCAAACAATATTGATTGGCGACGACGATGTATTCAGGATAAAGGTGCGGTACAACGTATGCAATGAATCAATCATTGACGTTACAAGAAATGAGCTTGTTACGGTAGCATTGCAGTTGCAGGTCGGTAAACTTTCCGTACGAACAATCACTCCTCATTCGGAAAGCGCGGGCTGAAGGACTGAAAGTGCGCGCGCGGAAGCAAGCGGCGGGAGATCATGTCGAGCATCGAGAAGCTGTCGATCCGAGGCATCCGCAGCTTCAGCCCGAACCGCGAGGAGGTGATCGAGTTCTACCACCCGCTGACGGTGATCCTGGGCGACAACGGCTGCGGCAAGACCACGGTCATCGAGTGCCTCAAGGTGGCGTGCTCGGGCTCGTTGCCGCCGGGTGCGCGCAGCGGCCAGAGCTTCGTGCACGACCCGAAGATCGCGGGCACCAACGAGGTGAAGGCCAGCGTGCGTCTGCGCTTCCGCAACCGCGCGGGCAAGGCCATGGTGGTGCAGCGAACGTACCAGGTGCGGCAGCTCAAGGCCAGCGTGCAGTTCAAGGCGCTGGACGGCGTCATCCGCGTGGTGAACGAGCTGGGCGAGAAGGTGAGCATGGGCCACAAGTGCGGCGAGCTGGACCGCCACATCCCGGACATGATGGGCGTGTCCAAGGCCATTCTGGACAGCGTGATCTTCTGCCACCAGGAGGAGGCCAACTGGCCGCTGCAGGAAGGCGCCGTGCTCAAGAAGCGTTTCGACGACATTTTTGAGTCGGCCAGGTATACCAAGGCGCTGGAAGCCATCCGCAAGCTGAAGAAGGCGCGCAACGACGACACCAAGGACTACAAGCGCGATCTGGCGGTGCTGACGGTGAACATGAAGACGGCGGAGAACATCCGCGACAAGATCGAGGCGGCTGAGGACACGCTGCGCGCCGTCTCGGAGGAGAGAGAGAAGGCGGGCGACGCGGTGGCGCAGGCGCAGGAGACGCTGGAGGAGATGGAGAGGCTTCAAAGTGAGATCGAGGGACACCACAACGCGCTGGAACGGCAGCAATGCGACGTGGCGCAGAAGGAGGCCACCATCAAGAACGCGTACGCCAAGATCGAGCAGATGATGAGCGACACGGACGAGGAGCTCGAGGCGCTGCTGAATAACTACGACGCCATCATCGAGGAGCACCGCAAGGGGTTTGCGGGACTACAATCGCAGGAGTCGCAGCTCGCGGTCGAGCAGAGCACGGCGCAAAAACGCTACGAGAAGCTGTGCATCTCCAAAGGCAGCCTGGAGGCGCGCATCCAAGGCAACCAGCAGCTGGTCACGGAGCTCCTTGCTCTGGCTGCCAAGTTTGGGACGACGTATGGCTTCCATATGAAGCCGCTGTCGTCGCAAGAGGACGACATCTCGGCCTTTTTGATGGCGTTTCAGGACGTCGTAGGCGCCAAGCGGACCGCTTTGAATCGACTGGAGAGGCAGCAGCAAGAGGAGGACGACGCCTTGGCTTCAGTGGTCTCCGAGCTCAACGCGAAGCTGCACCACTCGAAAGAGGAGGTCAAGGCGAAGGCCATGGAGCTTGGGGCCATCAACAAAGACAAAAGGGCCACCGCGAGTCGGCTGAAAGACCTCAGTATGGGTGGCATACCTACCCAGCGAGATGTGGCCGAGTTGGTCACGCGAACTACTGAAGCTGAAGGAGCGCTGAAGGCCTACAAGGAGCAGCATGACACCCTGGCCTTGAAGGACGAGATCAAGAGAGCTAACCGGAAAGTGACTGAGGCGAACTACGCGATCGATGACCTTGGCAACAAGATCAATCAGCTGCGTCTCCACGAGGACGAGTACATCTCGCTGAACGCCAAACGGGCGGACTACCGCAGTAAGTCGGAGCGGTTCCAAGCCAAACTGGCCGAGAAAGCCACGGAATTTCAGGAGGCTCTAGAAGGTGAAGTCCCGACAGACAGAGCGTCCGTGATCACGGCTTTCGACCGCATCGGCAGCCTTGTTGCAGCGCGCAAGCGCTTCTGTGATGAGAAGAAGGAGGAGCTCGAGTCGGCCGAGAAGCTGTTGCAGGAAAACGTGGTGTCGGCCAGACTTGCATCTAAGAGCGTGGCGTCTCTGCGGCAGGAGAAGTCTGAGCTGGAGAGGCAGCAAGTTGGCGAGCTGAAGAAGCTTCTCGAAGAAGTGCTTCCTGGCCAGGATCTGAGAAATGCGGAGCATGGCTTGCAGAAAGCGGAGCAAGCGTATTTTGAAGCCAAAGACAAGACGGTGCGCCGCAAGAACATGGTCATGTTCCTCAACATTTACAAGAAGAAAGGCGTGAAGGAGCACTGCTGTCCGCTGTGCGAGCGTGACATGAGTCCTGAAGAAGAGCAGGCGTTCGTCAGTGTCGTGAACGACAAAACGGACGACACGAAGGTGGAAGACAAGATCAAGAAAGCCGAAGCGCTCGAGGCAGCGATGTTCCAGACATGGAAAGGGGTGGAGGCGAAAATGCCGAGCTGGCGAAAGTGGATGGCTCTGGAGACTACGATCCCGCAGAAGGACGAGGAGCTGGACAGAATCAGCGCGGAACAGAAATCGCTGCAAAGCGACGTGGCTGATAAGAAGGCAGCCTATGAGCTGGCGCAAGGTCGACTGGAAGAGGCGGAACGCGCTAAGAGGGAGCTGGGTAGTCTTAGCGAAGTTGCAGACGAGCTACACAGCACTAGCCTGCGTATTGAGGCGGATGCGAGTCGCTTGGATTCTGCGATGGCGGAAACGTTGGGTGCGAATGCTCCCTCCTTGAAGGACGTTCAGGCGGAGAAGGATGCGAAGCAGGCCGAGGTGCAGGAGCTGAACCGCCAGCTTCAGCGCATGCAGACGGAACTGCAGCACCTGAGCGACATGCAGCAGCAACTGCAGACCGATCTATTCAAGCGGCAGGAAGACAAGCTCAAATTGGAGACGCAACGCAAGGAGTATGACGATGCCATTTCGGAGCAAAACAGGCTGCGAGAGCAAGAAAAGGCGGTGCGCGAGGCCAGCACGAAGCTGACAAATGCCGAGCCCGTGCTGGAGCGCGAGGTGAGGACGAAAATGAGTGAGCATGATGCGCACCGCTCGGAAGCGAACAAGACAATGAAGGCCCAGCGACTGGAGCTTGATCAGCAGCAAGGGGACCTGCGCATCTTCAGTGACAAATGCAAAAAGATCCAAAGTGGAGACCACGAGAAGTTGGAGCGTGAGCTCCAGAAGCTCAGCGAAGAAATTGCGCAGACGAAGCAGCAGCAGACGGCGGCGGCCCGTGCGCTGGAAGAGCTCTCTCCGCAGATGAAGAGTGCTCGAGAAAACCTCGACAAGAAAGAAACGTACAAGCGGCAAATCCGGGACAACTTGGACTATCGTGAGCTGCAAAAAGAGCTGAACGCGATGCGCGTCGAAGTGAAGAACATCACGCGCAAGATCGAGGCGCTTCCGGCACTGGACGACGTGGAGCAGCGAGTCCACTCGTCTAAAAGGACGGTGGACGCTGCGCGAGAGTCTCGCGCCGAGCTGAAAGGGAAGAAAGACCAACTGCACGAGCACATTCGCGAGTTCAAGGTGCAGCTCCGCGGCGCAAACCTGAAGGACGTCGAAGAGAAGTATCGGCAGAAGCTGATCCAGTTCGAGACGACGCAGCTGGCCGTCGCCGACCTGGAGCGTTACTACAAGGCGCTGGATCAATCTCTGCTGCTGTACCACTCGAAGAAGGTCGAGGAGATCAACACGATCATCCGCTCGCTGTGGCAGATCACGTACAAGGGACAGGATATCGACACCATCGAGTTGGTGAGCGGGCAGCAGAACGGAGCGACGTCCAAAGCTGCTCGCTCGTACGACTACCGCGTCGTGATGAAGAAAGCGGGCGCGTCCATTGACATGCGAGGCCGCTGTAGCGCCGGCCAGAAGGTGTTGGCAGCGCTGGTGATTCGCTTGGCCCTCGCTGAGACCTTTTGCCTGAACTGCGGCATCTTGGCGCTGGACGAGCCCACGACGAACCTGGACACCGAGAACAAGTTCGGTCTCGCGCAGGCCATCACAGAGTACGTACTGCATTGGGAGGTCTTTTGCCTGAATGCTCGGTTGATCGGTTGATCGGGCGGTGCTGTGACTCACACTTCTTGGTGTGTATGCTGTGTTGTTGCTTGCAGTATCTTGAACGCCCGCTCGCAGCAGCAGAACTTTCAGCTGGTGTGCATCACGCACGACGAGGAGTTCGTGCAGATGCTGAGTCGCACACAGGCGATGGACGGCGTTCGTCCGGAGTTCTACTGGCGCATCTCGAGAGAGGACATGTACGATCCAGACTTTGGCTTCTATGCTATTATATTTGTGCCAAGCTCTGACGTTTGTGTGTGTATGCATGTTGGTATTGGATTCACAGGGGTGGCAACCGCTTCTGCAGCAAAATCGAGCGGCGCGAGTGGGATGACGGTCTGTAGCCGGTGACAAGTCGCTCTTGCAGCAGCTGCATGCACTTCGTTCATGGGTGGACGAGCGCACCAGGCGACGTTTGCTCCTGGGGGATGCATTGTCGACTTGCATTATCAGCATCGCACTTCGTGTTCAATTTATCTTGCTACGAACACGTTTTCCAGCAGTTCAGCAGATGGATGCACCAGACCAGGCCTGATTGTCTATTGATTGGCGTGTCAAGCTGCTACGCGGATGGAGCTGTACGTGTGGAGTAAGCGCTCGGTTGCTTGCCCTACTTGATCGTCTTGGCGTTTTGCTGTTCCTTGAGCTTGAGCTGCACGTCCAGGTTGCTGCTCTGCTTGAGCAGCTCGCGGACCGCCATGGTCGCGTACGACGAAGGCCCCAGCTGGAACTCCAGACACAGCGCGCGGAACTTGCCGTCCGGGATGGAGCCTTGCACGGCGCGGCTCGCGAGCCGATCGACGTCCGTCTCCAGCAGCGGCACCGTGGAGTCATTGTAGCGTTTGAGCTCGTGCTCGACGTTCCCGGGTTTCTTGAGCACGTGGCGGAAGGAGCCCGGCAGATGATACTCGGAGCTGGTGGCGCGCTCCAGCGCCTGGAAGTCCACGCCATCGGCCTGCATGATCTCCTCGTACCGCTGCTTCAGTGCATTCTCCGGGTATCGGATGGCGTAACCCGGCAGCGGCAGCACCACGTCGTAGACACTGAACTGGTTCAAGTTCTCAGCCGTGACGACGGTCGTGGGAAGTTGGCGCGTGGCTGTTTCTGTCGTGCGCGGCTTCTTGGCCGCAGGAGCAGCGTCGTCTTCTTCCTCAAGCGCGGCGTCTTCATCTTCGTCAACGTAGTTCTCTCCGTCATCATCGGCCTGGTCGTGCGGGATCACGAGGTCACCCAGCACCGGCGAGTCTCGGGAGAACTGCGTCAAGCGCTCGCTAGCCACGGTGTTCCACACGTAGCTCTGGTACGCGTGCGTGTACATCATCCGCAGATGCCGCGGGATGCTCTGGATGGCCGTGCTGTACGACGTGAGGCCATGAGTGCGGAGTCCTTGCAGCACCGCACGCTCAGCGATCAGGTACGGAGGCAGCGCCCGCAATGCCGCGCCCACGTCCTGCGTGTCCTGGAAGGCTTGCCGCGCCTCTCGGATCTTGGAAGCGTCACCTTCCTGCGGCGCCAGCAGTAGATCCACCACACGTTTGTAGTCGCGCTGCAGGATGGCGCGCCCGATCTCGTGCGTGGCGATGGCTTTGGTGCCGAACCGCTGCAGCCCGAAGTAGTTGATGAAGCCACGCGAGCTCCAGCTGCGTACGGCTTCATGGATCTGGTCGTCGGAGATCTCCTCGCTGTCCGGAAGCCCGCGGATCGCCAGCGAGAAGCGGTTGCCGCGCAGATCGCCGAGATGCAGCTTCTCCGCCACGTACCTCGCGTCCCCCACGAGGAAGTTGAAGGACTCCAAGTCGCGGCCAGCGCGGTTGAGCGTCTCCAGGCGCTCTTTCGACCCGCGATAGACCGTGCAGAGCTGCGTGGTGATGCCGCGCTTGTCCTTCGTGCCGGCGTAGCTGAAGGCCGAGACGTTGCTGTTCATGGCCTTCGCCAGCTGCACCATGATGCTGTTGGTCTCCATGTTGCGCTTGTAGAGCACGAACTGCAGGAAGTCCGGCCGGTTCTTGGGCCACGGCGCGTGGGCGTTGCTGCCGCGTTGGTCCATGTCCCTGCGCTTCTTGCCGCCCACCATCACGCGCCGCACGCGGATCACCGACACGCCGCCAGAGTTCGCCGTCGTGTCCGAGACCACCAGGCCGCCGCCGAACTTGCGCACCACCTCGTGCACTGCCGCCCGCGTCTCTTTGCTCGGGATCGGCGGGAAGAAGAACGTCTCCGGCTCCGCAGCAGTCGACGTCGCTGGCTTCTCCGTCTCGTCGGCGCCGCTTCTGCTGTTCTTGTTGGCGTTGTTGGCTTGCCGCTTGGCCTCCTCCTCTTGTTCCTGAGCGGCCACCAGTCGCAGCATGAACTGCTCGAGCGCTTGAGCCGTCTCCGCATCACAGACCTCGGCGATCGCGACCTGGAGCTTCGCCGCGTCCTGGCGCTCCTGCTGCAGCACGCGAGCTCGCTTGTGCGCGTTGAACATGCCCAGCAAACGACCCGCCAGCTTGCCCACCAAGGTGTGAACAGGCGGCGGGATGGTCATCTTGGCGTCCAGCTTCTCGTTGGCCGCGTCATTGAGGAAGGCGAACACGCGATGCTTGAACACCTCGCTGACCTTCGGGGCCTTGGACGCCGGCGCGTATCGCTTCACGTCCTGCAGACGCACGACCGCGCCACTGGACGCCACCTCGCGCACCACGAAGTCCGAGTACCGCTCCTTGACGGCGCCGTGGAAGCCGCCCACCTCGGGCGTCAGGAAGCGCTGGATGCCCACGACCGACTCGTCCACGCTGCAAGCCACGCCGTCGTTGTAGCCGGCGCTACGGAAGTCCGGCCCATTGCGCTCGCCTCCGCGTCCTCCGCGTCCGCCACCTCGTCCGCCGCGTCCACCGCCACGTCCACCACGACGACCGCCGCCGCGAGAGGAGAAACGCGCCGACCGACCCATTGGGAGGATGGAGGAGGAGACAGACAGACCGCGGGAGATGGCGCGGAGCGGCGACGTGCAGCGGCGAATCGTCGATCCGAGGCGCCGCGCGAGTTGCTCGGCTCGATTGATGTGAAGTGTGGCCATTCAATCAGGAAGCGGAGAGCTCCCCCGTTTTAATGACAGATGGAATGTTAAGTTCGACAGGTATACTTGTAGTGACTGTGTATAGTTTTGTTGCATTGTTTACCAAACGGTTCCATGTGTGACGTGTGCGAATGCCGAGCTCAGCTGTAGCGCTCCGGAGGCTCGAAGACGGGGCCTCGCTTGGCGGCGAGGGCGTCCAGCCCCTCCTGGAAGTCCCTCGTCGTGTACGAGTGGGACTGCGCGTCCGCCTCGCGCACGAGAGCAGCGGCCAGCCCTTCCTCCTACATGGAGCAACGTCGTGAGTACGCAAGGGAACCTGTTCCAGCAGCTTGAGCTCAGCAAGACGAACCTGCTTGCTGCGGAGCGTTCGAAGCAACGCACGCACTGCAGTCGATGACGCGATGGCCATTTCCTCGGCGATGGCGACAGCTTCCGCCAAAATGTCATCCTAACATGTGGAGCGAAGCGTGAGAGTTGGTGACTGGACGGCGAAAGCTCGGCGACTGGCTACTCACGTTTTCCACCGCCTTGCTCACCAAGCGCAGCCTCTCTGCTTCAGTGCCGTTGATGACCTAAGTGCGTCCACCAGGATTGATCACATCGCGCGCAAGTCTCCACCATAGCTTAGTCACGTCGTGCGTACGCACCTTCCCGGTCAGCAAGAGGTGGTTGGCCGTCTCGACGCCAACGATCAACGGGAGGAAGTGTGTGCTTGCCATACCCTGGTTGCGGCCCCATGTAGCCAAGAACCGTCGTTAGCCTTGCCGCAGACTGATGCGATAGTCCGACCTACGACATACCGGGTGGAGTCCTGTGTTCACAGAGGTGAAGCCCAGCTTGGCGTCCTTGGCGGCGACACGGACGTCCGCGAACAGCGAGATGCAGAGCCCTGCGCCGATGGCGGGGCCGTTGAGCGCGGCCACCAGCGGCACTTTCAGCGAGCGCAGCGACATGTAGCGGCTGTAGTACTCTTGCATGCCCACACTATCGGCATTGGACACAGAACCGAAGCCACGTGCACTCCGTCAGGTCAATGCTCGCTCACTGTCTCCGACCTCAAGATCTTACGCACGTGTTGCGCGTCACCGTATCCGCCGTCCGCTCCTGCAGGAACTTCAGGTCGCCGCCAGCGGAGAACGCGCGACCTGTCCGTTCAGTTACCACCGCACAGACCCAGTCACATTCAAATCAAAGTAGCAGACCGGCGACTAGACTCGACCTGCGCCCGTGAGAACCACGGCGCTGAACTCGTCCGCGCGCGAGTTGATCTCGGCCACTTTGGCTGCATTCGCAAGCAACATGCAGAGTCAATTCAAGCCACGATCGTCACGCATTGGACTATTATTCGTTGCTTCCGAGATGCTCGAAGGAAATGATTGAGGTGAAATGCAGAGAGATACCTTCCAGTGCGATGCCCATGGCGCTCGTCATGGGGTTCAGGCGCTTGGGGTCGTTGAGACGCAGGATGCCCACGCGCTGGTGCTTCTCCAGCGTCACCAGCGCGCTCTTGCTCAGCGCACGCACGGCGCCAGGCTGGCGACGCGGCGCGACGGCACGGAGGCGCAGCATCATGTTGCTTCTCCCCGCTTTTCCGGTTTAACAAGGTTCTTCAACGGCAACATGCTAAAGAGTGCTTCCTGTGGAAACGCATATCCTGATCAAAACGTTGACATGAGTCCACTTCAAGCAAACAGCTTCCCTGCAAGATCATCAACTGTGGAACATAATATTTTCGGCCACGAAGATTGGTCCGGTTTCTTTCGCGGAGTGGGTTCAGGTCACCGGGTGTGGCCCGATCAGGCAGGTGTATACACGTACGTCACCAGCTGTACCGCACAGAGGCGAATCAGATTTCTGTTTTCTGATTTCTTTTTAGAGGGTCGTTTGGCCCTTGCAACCGGAAGGAGGTGTATACCACGTGATCCAGCCCCCACATTTGAATTTGAATTATACCGTATACGTATCCACCCCTGGATCCCTCGACAGATTTTGGTGGCACCAGACCCGCCACTCAGGTGGCCCACCCCAAACTTGGAGAAAAACCTCAAAAAGCGAGGGGGGAGAAATCGAGCGAGCAGCTCCGGGCCGTGGGCGCTCTTCCTGCGCTCTCACAGTCGATCGCGCCTCGTTCCCTCGCTCCTTCGGGCCGCTTCGCCCTCGCCGCCTCGGAGCAGCAGCAGACGCCTCAGTCGCTCGGAGACCATGCAGCGCCTCGACTACCCGACGCCGCCAGGTACGCGGTTTCGCGCCCAGAAGAGGGGGAGGGCGAGCGCAACCCCCACTGACGTTGCGACCCTTGTGACTGTAGGCTCGGCGGATGGAGGGGCCTCGCCGGTCCGCACACACAGCAAGAAGCCGTCGCCGGCCGACTTCATGTTCGGCGCCACGCTGGGCGAAGGCGCCTACGCTCGGGTTTGTTGCGAGTCTGTTGCGTATGCTGTATGTGCCGTCTTAAAGCTGATGCATGAGCTGCTGGGTGCTGCTGGGACCTTTGCAGGTGGTGCATGCGCGCATGAAAGACACGGGCGTGGAGTACGCGGTGAAAATCATGGAGAAGCGCTTCATCCGCAAGGAGAAGAAGGTCAAGTTCGTCATGATGGAGCGCAAGGTCTTCTCCAAAGTGTCCCACGACCGCATCGTCAAGCTCTTCTTCACCTTCCAGGTGCAGTAACGACCCTCTTCCGTCCTCCACCGCATGCCAATTGCCAGCTCACTCGTGCTGCTCTCGGCCTGTTGCCTACAGGACAACAACTACCTCTTCATGGTGATGGAACTCTGTCGCGGCGGCGAGCTGCTGGACGTCATCACGTACGTTCCGCATGCGCTTCCTCCCCCTATGAGACCCAGATCTCAACCTTAACGTGTTGCTCTCGACCTCCAGCAAGCATCAGAAAGAGCAGGCGGCCGCAGGCTACACGGACCGCGCGTGTTCGCTGGCACTGACGCGGTTCTACATCGCCGAGGTGCTGGTGGCGCTCGAGTACCTGCACAAGAACGGCGTGATCCACCGCGATCTGAAGCCTGAGAACATCCTGCTGAGCGACGAAGGCCACCTCAAGGTCACGGACTTCGGCACGGCCAAGGACGAGACGGAGGAGAGTCGCCACAACACGTTCTGCGGCACGGCGGAGTACGTGTCGCCCGAGGTTTTGCGCGACCAGGAGGCTTCGCGAGGCTGCGACCTGTGGGCGCTGGCCTGCATGGTGTTCCAGATGCTGGTGGGAAGGCCCATGTTCCGCGCCGAGAACGAATACCTCACTTTCCAGCAGATCCTGAACCATCCGGCGGAGGATTTCGTCTACCCGGAGGCGGTTCCGCCGGTCGCACGGGACTTCATCGACCGGATTCTACTGCAGGAACCCAAGGATCGACTCGGCACGGGCACCGACGAAGACGGGAACGGCTACAACGCCTTGAAAGCACATCCGTTCTTCGACGGGATCGACTGGCCGTCGGTCGGGTACACGCAGCCGCCGTATGTGCCTCAGATTGGCCGCCTGCCGCCCACGGAATACGTAGGAAGCCGCGTTCTTTCATGTGCTTTGATGGACGAAAGAGGTTGCTGACTGGGTTGTTGATGGCTTAGGACGGAGCGACGGAGGATTGGCTGTTCGCCGGCGTCGCCACGGAGCTGCAGGTCTCGTCGGGCCTGACGCTGGACCCCATGCCCTCCCAGTACGTGACTTCGTGGGCTCGGCGTTGGCTTGGGAACGCTGTGTGGCTCATGGGATTGAATGGATGCTTGGTGCTTGTGTGCAGGGTCGCGCCTGTGAACGTAGTAGAAGTGGCTCGTCAGAAGGCCGCAATACCGCCACCCATGCGGCGTACGAGCTCGCTCTGGAACCGCTTCTTGCTGGACGACGAGCTGATCAAGATGGGCGGCCTCATCAGCAAACGCAAGGGCCTCTTCTCCAAGAAACGACACGTACGCGACTGTCTCCGTCGTCGGCCAAAGACAAGCGAAGCCAGGAACTCACGATGTCGTTGTGTGTCTGCTGCAGCTGATCCTGACGTCGAAGCCGCGGTTGATCTACATCGATCCCATTAGAATGAAGCAGAAGGGCGAGATCCCGTGGTCGGACAATCTCTACGTGCAGTCCAAGAGCGCCACGGCCTTCGATGTCGTCACGGTACGGCGTGTAGTTGCGTAGTGAACCTGTCGCCTGCAGGCGCTAACCTCTGTTCTTTGCCGTGCAGCCAAATCGGGTGTACCACCTGAACGACCTCATCAACGGGTCCAAGAAGTGGATCGAGGCCATCAACGCGGCGCTCGTGCGGGCCATGTAACCCAGCAAGTGGCCGAGTCGGCGGCGGTCCAATCTCCCTCCTCCCTCCCTGGTAAAGCTCTACGAAGTGGCTGCGTGTTGAGTAGAAGCTTCTGTTTGTGTGCTTGAACCCCTCAAGAGCCCCTGCCGCCGTCCTCCTTGCCCAAATGCTACCTTTGCCCACCCATTCTGCTCTCTATCGATGCCTTCCAGCCCCCACTCGGCCACTAGTCACAAGTTACAGGAAGGCATTTGGATTCTCCATACCGAGACGAATCTGCATTAATCGGTCGCTTCCGAATTAGTGAACGCTACGCCTATGCAGTCACCAAAGAGGGCGAACCCCCTAAGTCGTGAGCTGCACGTCGAGAGCCTTGAGGCCGCGCTTACTCTTCGTCGTCGTCCGCGTCGTTACCGCCATCGTGGATGTTGAAGTAACGAAGTTCGTAGGTGTGCTTGTCCGAGGCGATGACGTGCAGGTAGTCACGCAGCTGCTGCTTCTTCAGGTACTTCTTGGTCAGGTACTTGAGGTAGCGCTTGGAGAACGGGGGCACCGCCACCACCTGCAGCTTGGTCTTCTCGCGCGTGATCTTCACGGCGTCGCCCAGCACGCCGGCCTTGCCGCCAACCTTGATGCGGTCGTGCAGGAACTTCTCGAACGAGGCCGGGTCCAGCACGTGGTCGTCCACGGGGATCGTGCAGTCGATCGTGAACTTCAGCAGCTGCTTCTTGCCCACCTTCTTGCCCTTGTTCTGATCACAGAGAGGCCAAGGTCAGCACTCCAAAGCACAGAAGACAGAACGGAAGGGGAGGCCTGGCTGGTAGCTCCTCCCTCCCCTCCCGTCTCCTCCGTCTTCGAGACGCATGGCGACGCCAGCAAGCAGCGCCGTCGCCTCTCCGCCCGAAGCGAAACAGAGTCGCTGGTTCTGCTTGGCGTGGTTCTCACGGCACAGCGCCAGTCTCTCCCCAACATATGCGTGGCGACTTGAGCTCCCTCTCTTGAAGGAGAGAGAGATCCCAAGCCGCCCACAGAGAAGGGAACTCTGTTTGCCCGAGCAGAGAAGGAGGCTCTGCAGCTCAGCAACTCATACGCCCCTCAGAAAGCAGGAGACAGAGGGAGGAGGGAAACACAAGGCACAGGCCGGGAGCTCAGCCCCAAGCCTCGAGAACGCAGACACTTACAGCGACCGGAGCCATCTTGTCTGCTGGATTGAGCGAGTTACTACGGGAGTATTGCGGAGTCGTTCGGAGAATGCCAGCCCTGCCTTCGCGCCAGCGCAGCAAAGACGGCGGCGGCCTTGCTCCGAGTCCCAATTGGCTGGAACCGAGGAGCTCCGAAATCACTGGAGGAGAGCTCTCCGTAGCATGTCGACACCTACCCGCGTCTAATACGGCGTTCTCATTGGTGGAAACTGCGGGAATTGCTCCTGTACAAGGATTCCACCGTTCTAATAGGGGGATGTCAGCGGGTGGTTGGTTATCGCGCCGCCGCCTTTCCCGACCTCAACCCGCCATTGGCATCCGACTGCCATCTTGTATCTGGTAGACTCCAAGAAACCTTAAAGTGATTCAAGGTGCGCGCTCTCTCTCTCTCTGTGGCGCTGGACCCCACGCCGATCGATAGCTAACCGCTGTGTCTGTATCCGATCAGATGCGTTACATTGCTGCGTACCTCCTCGCCGTGCTGGGCGGCCACACCCACCCGAACGCCCACGACCTGACGCGCATCCTGCACTCGTGCGGCGTGGAGACGGACGACGCCCGCATCGCTGAGGTGCTCAAGAGCCTGGAGGGCAAGGACATCGATCAGGTCATCGCGGCTGGCTCGACCAAGCTGGCGTCGATCGGCGGCGGCGGCGCGGCCCCCGCGGCTGGCGGTGCTGCTGCGGGCGGCGAGGCGGCGGCCAAGGAGGAGGAGAAGGCTGTCGAGGAGGAGGAGGAGGTCGACATGGGCGGCGGCATGGACATGTTCGGCGGAGAGGCCGACTACTAAGTCGCGGAGACCCCTGCGGCTGTACGCCAAGCCTTGTATCTACCAGAGTAACACATCAAATCAATGGGACACTTTGATAGGAGAATCCAATCCACAGCTTCCCTTTGTGATGAACGGCTGGAAGAGAGAGAGAGAGGGCTACTGCAGGCAGCACTTCTGGCTGCTGCTGCGGATGTCGGCCGTCTTGACGTCCGGGTCGTGCTGCTCGTGGTTGATGATCTGCGCCTTGAGCACGGGCGCCTCCACCTCCAGGTCGGTCTTGGTGAGTGCGATGCCGGCCAGATCGGCTGCCACCTGGCGGAAGCTGGTGTTCACCTGGTCGCCCGACTTGGCCGACACGAAGAAGCTCTTGAGGTCGTTCTCCTCCGTGAACTGCTTGTGTTTGGCCACTTTCACGGCGCGCAGATGGTTCAGATCCGCTGCGCAACACAAACAGTTAGATCGCTATCCTTCTTCCGCCCTGAAGCGGGAGATCGAGACGTACTCTTGTTGCCCACGAGCGCCACGTACGGCATGCGGTCGTCGTCGAAGGTGCGACGCACCAGGCGATACCAGTCCTCGAGGTTCTGGAAGCTCTCGTAGTTGGTGATGTCGTACACCAGCAAGACGCCCTGCCACCCAGCCGCAATACACGATCAGCTTCACTACAAGAGGCCTCTCCAATCCAATCCAATCCAGCGTGACGAACCTGTGCGCCGAAAATATAGTTCTTGAGCATTTTGCCGCCGATGCTCTGGCCGCCAATGTCCCAGATCTGCAGCGTCACCTGCGTGTCGCCTGCCAAGCACTCGTCCAGGTTAAGGCAATCTGTTCGTGCTCGACCTGCGATTGTGAGATGCTGCGTCCTGTACCTGGCAACGCCATCCGCTTGAGGAAGAAGTCCAGTCCGATGGTCTGTTTGTACGTGGCGGAGAAGTTGTCTTCCGTGTGCCGCATGGCGATGGACGTCTTGCCCACTGCGCCATCCCCCAAGATGATCACCTGTCCATCCAGCAATCGCATCCACTCGCCAGTTAACCAAGGCAGCTTGTCTTCGACTGGGAGCTTCTGGGCCTCACCTTGTACTGCAGTTGCTGCGGCTCCGAGTCACTGTCCGTCTCCTTCGACATGGTGCATGCACGCTCCTCGGCCTTTTCTGGATGCTGCTGTGTCTCTAACAGTGTCGCCCGCTTCAGCAGCGACCGATCTCTCCGCCGATGCTTCAAGATCGCGTCGTTTCGGGTCCCGCCCATACAAAACCCAAGATCTCTGCCACCGCGGCCCTTTCGCGATCGCCACCCTGAGCTCTGAAACTCCATCTCGTGAGCGGTAGAAGATGTTGAAGTGGTGGCTTCCAGTTGCACTGCATGTAGCGTTTGCACTTGTCGTCGCCCCCCAGCCCCTCGAAGCCGTGGCTTCCACTCCGTCGCCCGTGAAAATGGCCAACAGCAACCCCGTGCTGGAGCTGCTGGTGGACGGCGTGCCACTCACGCTCATCCTCATGGCAGGTGCTGCCCTCCAAGATCAAGGATTGACCATACTCGCCAGTGACTAATGCCTTCATTTGTGCAGATCTGGACGGGATTGCCGTGTGCTCTGACGCGTATACCTCACGTCGTGACTGGCTCATGACGGACTCGGAGTTTGGTAAGGCAGTCCTCCTTCGAGCTAAGGCGAGCCATATACTGACTAGACAATGACGGCGTGGTAGACAACGCACGGAAGCGCTTGCGCTACGAGCTGCTCTGGGTCGAGCTGGAGCTGGAGGAGCACGAGGTTCAAGTGCCTGCGTTGGGCTTTGTCGGTCAAATGACTGTGGGCTTCTTCGAATTGGGAAACCAGGACCTGCGTCTGGCAGCAGTGGAGTACTTCGTGGGCAGTTCAGGCGCCGACGGCTTCATCGGCGCTGGCTTTGCCTTCCGTCCGGAGCAGTCCCCACTATGGGAGATCGTCCACCAGACAGCAGTCGACTCGAGTCGATACATGTACAGCTCAGCCAACCAGACGGTCGCAGTGGAGTCGGGCGATATCGAAGTGTTCCAGGAGGCTGCGGAGGCTCGAGACGATGATGTAGAGCCTTCTACCGAGGCCCAGTACGTCTGGAGCGAGCTGTCTGTGAGTATTGGAGACGCAGATGACGTCTCAAATGCCCAGGGCGTCTCGTTCCCAAGTAAAGCAGTCAGCTTTGTGCTCTCCCCCGCCCCTGTCGACTGGATATCCTTGCTCATATGACGTGCAATTGCCACCTTCATGTAGTTCACGAGGCAGCTTTCCAGTGTGAACGGCCGGGAAATGCTAACGAAGCTTCTGTCGATGGAGATTCGCCGATATCCCAGCCGATTCAGCTCTTCGGCGAGTTTTCCGGCAGTTGGGACGTCGTCGTGGACTTCAACGCGCCATGTCTGACGCTCCCGAGGGAGTTCTACGACGCTGTACGTCTTGCTCTGTCCACTGAGCTGCTATCTCACCAACTGACTTCCGCCCAGTTGACAGGTTGGATCGGCTTGACGTTCAACTCGCGGCTTGGGCTCTCGGAGATCGCGGCGCCCGCCACGGCACTCCCCGAGCTCTTCTTCTCGCTGGAGTATGGTGGCAAGCAGCTCGCGCTCCCGCTGCAAGCGCTCGTTCTACCGACACTCAATATCTCTCGATCCTCGGACGCTGCGATCACAACCGTCGTGTGCATCCAGCGCTCCGTCTCCATCCTTCAGAAGGGGACGAGCGCCTTGTCTTCAGCGTCCGACACAGTCCGGGACTCGGCACATGTCGAGCGATTGCATGGCAGCATTGGCTTGCCAGTCTTCAATATGATAGACGCGCCCATCGTGTTCGGCTCCATGGTGCTGGACGCTCTGGACTCCGTCATGTTCGACGGAGCGTCCAAACGCACAGGCATCCGGTCGCAGACAGCAGGTTCTAGCGCCCAATCTGCCGTGTCTTGCCTCTCGCCAGCGACATGCATCGGTCACCAGCTATTCGTCGAGCGCTTGAACATGTGCCAAGGTATGACATCTATCGGATTTGAGGGCAACCTGCTTGAGATCGGATGGATCAGCTCGTAAACTCACGCCGTTGCTCGTAGATCCGGACTGCTCGATCTACTACTTCCACTACCTGGAGGAGGCCACGAAGCGCTGTGTGATCGTGCGTGAGCTCTCCTTCCCGCGGTCTCGTGGCTCGTTACCTCACTGTTGTGTCCGCTTGTCTTGTGAGAGTGTAGGACTCGCACTGGCTTCTCGTGTTGGCGCTGACGACGACGCTCTTCGCGACTGCGGAGCTCTTCCTCTCCCTCTCCCTACGGCGTCTCGTCTTCCAGTCCCAGCAGTCGACGAGCGTCGAAAGCTCCACGCCAAGTCCAAGGCGAAACACACAAAGCACGCAGTAACCTTCGCATTAAGTGGCTCAATGATCTCCACCTGCCTCAGCATCGTTGGATGGCCATGCAATCCAACGAAGCTCTGTGAGATGGTGCGCGAGCGTTGCTATTACGATTCATGCTCTCCTGCGTCTGGACGATTCTCGCCTCTAGGACCTGCCGAGGCTGAAGCCCGGGCGGCCAATCGCCACCTGCGTCTTCTTCTGGGCCGTGATGATCTTGCGCGTCTCGCCTCGTCGAGGCTTCTTCGTCTGAGTAGCGTTCGCCCCAGCATCCGAAGCTGCAGTCGCTGTCTCGGTGGTCGCCAGCTCCGTGCTCTTCTTGCCTGGTGCTGGCGTCGCCTCAGTCCCCACCGCGTCGCTGCTCCAGTTCACGTGCACGCTGCTGCTCTGCTTCATGAGCTCTCGGACCGCGATCGTCGCGTCGGAGCCGTAATCCAGGTCGAACTCCAGCACGAGCGCTCGATGCGACAGCTTCTCCTGTTGCTGTGATTCCACAGAACATTCAGCAGTGGTCACCGCGCTCGAGGCAGTCGAGGCCGAGCGCTCCAGCAGCAGATCGACGTCGTTCGGGATCAACGGCTTCGTCGGGTCTTCGTAGCGCTGTAACCGGAACGAGACTCGACGTGGCTTCTTCACGACGTGGCGGTAGGATCCGTCGAGCGGATACGGCTGGCTGCCGTCGGCTGCGAACTGCGCGGCCAAGTCGATGCCGTCCGTGGCCAGCATCTTCCGATAGGCCGCCCCAACGCCGTTCGAGGGGTAAGTGACTGCGTGACCTGGAACCGGAAGCACCACGTCCTCAAGCGAGTACTGGTCCACGTTGGCCTCAGTCAGCACCATCACCTGCGGCATCGGCTGCTTCTTCGCCTTCTTCGCCGTCTTCTGTCGTTTCCGCAATGGCTCGCCGCCTTCCTTTCCATTCTCCGCTGCTACAGCCGCCTTCCCATCGTCAGTACCAGTCTTCTGGACGAGCACCAGGTCGCCTATAAGCGCCGACGTGGCCGAGAACTTGGCGATCCGGAGACTGGCCATCTCGTTCCACACAAAGTTCTGGTAGGCTTCTACGTAGGACGCACGCAGCAGCTTGGGGACGTTGCGGAAGGCCAGCTCGTGCGCTTCAATGCCGTGCTGCTGCAGCCCTTCCAGCACGGCGCGCTCCGGCACGAGGAAGGGCGGCAACATGCGCAGCGCCGCCGCCACGTCCTTGTGCTGGCGGAAATGCTCTCTAGCCGTGCGGATCTTGCTGGCCTCGCCGTCTTGCGGCCGCAACAGCAGCAGCACCGCCATCTTGAAATCTTTGCGAAGCACAGAGCGTCCAAGCAGATGGAACGAGGTGCTCGCACTGCCGAAGCGCTGCAATCCGAAGAAGTTGATGAAGCCGTGGGTCTCCCAGCTGCGTACAGCCTCTTGGACGTCGCTCTGCGACAGCTCGTTCTCATCTTCAGGCAGCGCACGGATCGCCATAGCGAAGCGGTTGCCAGCGCAGTCGCCGAGCTGCAGCTTCTGTGACACGTAGCGCAAGTTGCCGACGATGTGCTGCTGGTCCTCGAGGCGACGTGAGCCTCCCGGTCGAAGGATTAGCTGCGCTCGCTCCTTGGGGACGCGGTAGGCCGTGCAGAGCTGCGTGGTGATGCCGCGCTTGTCCTTGACGTCTGCGTAGGAGAAGAGCGAAGGCGCCAGCTTCAGCATGGCCGCCAACTGGTTGATCACCGCCACCGTGTCCTTGTTACGCTTGTACAGCGTGAACTGCAGGTAGTCGGCTGTACACAAGACAACAACAACGAACACGACAGCTTAGCTCGCCATCCAGTAGACAAGAGAGCGATGCAACCGAACACTTACGCTGCTCGACTGGCCAGTCACGACGACTGTCGCGCTCGCCCGGCAATAGACGCACTGCAAACGTGGGGCGAACACGGATGACTGACGTGTCGCTGCCGATGTTGAGCGTGTCGGCCACGATGCGGGTCTTGCCGTAGCGTCGCATGGTCTCGTGGATGAACACGCGGTCGCTCTTGTCGTTCAGGCCTCCGAGATAGAACGTGAGCCCGTCAGCTGCAGCTGCGGCCGCCGCCGCCGCGGCATTGAGACCGACGTCTACACCGGATTGCTTGGCTTCCTTGCGCTGCGTCTCGAACTGCTCGCGGGCTTGCTCCACTTTGGCCAAGAACTGCTCGAACTCCTTGCCTTTCTTGTCACCGATCTCCTGGGCCACAAGAACCACAAGCTGGCGCAGATGGTAGCTCTCTTGCGCCGCCTGCCCCAGCTTTTGCTGCTGTGTTGCTGCCCGCTGCAGCTTCCGTGCCAGCTCACGCACTATCGGCAGCACTTCCACCGCACCTCCATTGGCGTTGTTGTCGGCTTCATCATGGCCATTGCCACTCTGTGGCGACTGATCGTTCTTGGGGGCCACGGCGAAGTCCAGCACGCGCTCCTGGAACACCAACTGCACGTTCTTGGCCTTCTTGGCGGGCTTGGACAGCACCACGGGATCCTGCGAGCGCGCCGCCAGCTCGTGCACTACGAAGTCGGCGAAGCGCTGCTTGACGCTGCCGGAGAAGCCGCGCTGCTGCGAGCGCAGGAAGCCGCTGATGCCCGCCACCTCCTCGGCGATGCTGATGGCGTCGTGGTCGTTGTAGCCCTCGGCTTTGAACCACACCGCGGCTCGCGAGCCAGCGCCGCCGCCGCGCCGCGACTTGCGGCCACCGCCATGCTCGAACGACCGCCGCCCGCCGTGGTGGCCGTGGTGAGGCCGGCGAGACTCCATCCGGACCCGAGAGAGCGAGAGGAAGAGGCTGCCGGAGGCCGAGACAAGCCGGGAATGAGTGAATGAGGAGGAGTTGGATGGCTCTGCGAAGCAATGACTCGACGGCAAGGCATACTGCCACGTCACTCAAGTGAAAGGCCGTCACTGCGGGATGTGACGAGCGCTGATGTCACTCAACCGAGGAATGTCAGCTAGGTTCGCATGGAGTCTCCCTCGTTCGAGTAGCATGACGACATGAAAACTTTAAATGTCACTCTGTTGAGGGAAATGGAAAGCGCAGTGCGAACTTACCGCGTGATGCCGCCACTGCTTGGGCGCCCGCCATTGACCACAAGAAAACCCGAGCCCAAGCGGCCAGAAGCAGAAGCTCCCGAACCTTCATCCCCCCAGACCATGAGCGCCGAAGCCGCGGACAAAGCGCGCGCGGAGACGCTGCTGCTGCAGACCATCGCGAATGAGGGCTCCGTGGCGGACAGCTACGTGTTCGCGCTGTCGAACGAGCTGTCGCACGAGCTGGTGGTGGGCGTGATGAAGTCGCTGCTGGTGGACGCCTTCGTGGCCAGCGAGGAGCGCGCCACGTCCTTCTACGTGCTGAAGGACGAGGCCAAGGACTTCCTGGCGCACGGCTCGCCCGAGGTGCAGGTGTTCAATGCCATCCCCGCTGAGGGTGTGGATCGCAAGACGCTGGAGGGCGTGGTGGGCGCCGCCGTACTTAAGGTGGGGCAAGGCGCGTGCATGAAGAACAAGTGGATCCGCCTGGACAAGGCGGACGGCAAGTTCTACCGCAACGTGGAGACCGTGAGCGACGCCGCCACGGACATGCTGCGCCGTATTGAGGCGGCGGACGGCGCGCTGGACGCGGCCTCCAAGGACGAGGCCAACGCGTTGAAGCGCCGCAAACTGGCCGAGATCCGCACGCGCAAGTCGTACGCGCTCACCAAGGGCGCCAACTTTGCGCTGCAACGCAAGAAACAAGCGGCCGGCTTGACCAAGGAGATGCTGGACGGGTGCGTGTGTTGGCTATTGCAGGTCAGTGGAGGTCAGTGGAGAGGCTGGAACTAACCAGCGATCCATTGCTCTGTGTCGTGTTGTGTTCCTGGTGCAGCGACGCGTGGAAGAAGGAGACGTTCAAGCCCTACAACTTCAAGACCATGGGGCTCACCGTGGGCGGCGGCCACTTGCACCCGCTCATGAAAGTGCGCGCCGAGTTCCGTCGCGTGCTGATGGACATGGGGTAAGTACCGGAACATGCTGTTGGTCTAGTTGTAGATGATGCTGAGACGTGTCTGGTTGACTACTGTGTGCTGCAGATTCCAGGAGATGCCCACGAACCGCTATGTGGAGAGCAGCTTCTGGAA
Organism: Nothophytophthora sp. Chile5; assembly: GCA_001712635.2. Classification (NCBI taxonomy): domain Eukaryota; phylum Oomycota; class Peronosporomycetes; order Peronosporales; family Peronosporaceae; genus Nothophytophthora; species Nothophytophthora sp. Chile5. Next base: position 20,988 of record MBAC02010854.1, read on the forward strand.
CTTCGACTCGCTGTTCCAGCCGCAGTCGCATCCGGCGCGTGACGCCCACGACACGTTCTTCCTCACCCGTGCGTCGCCTCTTCACCCTTGTGCCTATTCTTCTGCTTGATCCCCGAGATGCACGACGAGTTCTGATTGAGAGAGTGTGCTGTTTGCAGAGCCCAAACACTGCCATACGGTGCCGGAGGAGTACTACAAGCGCGTGGAAGACATGCACGAGAACGGTGGCTTCGGCTCGATCGGGTACGTGAAGTGACCGTCTTGTGCAGGGGTGAGGAGACCAGAGACTGACCAGGCTTTCTATTTCGTTGTAACGACAGTCACGGCCGCGGCGCCTTCAAGCGCGAGACGTCGATGACCAACATCCTGCGCACGCACACGACGGCCATCTCGGCGCAGATGCTGTACAAGCTGGCGAACCAGCCGGGCGGCTTCACGCCGCAGAAGTACTTCTCCATCGACCGCGTCTTCCGTAACGAGAGCATGGACGCGACCCACCTGGCCGAGTTCCACCAGGTGGAGGGCGTGGTGGCCGACTACGACCTGTCGCTGGGCGACCTCATCGGCATCATCAAGGCCTTCTTTCTCAAGATCGGCATCACGCAGATGCGCTTCAAGCCGGCCTACAACCCGTACACGGAGCCCAGTATGGAGATCTTCGCCTTCCATCCGGACCTCAAGAAGTGGACGGAGATCGGCAACTCGGGCGTCTTCCGTCCGGAGATGCTGCGTCCCATGGGACTGCCCGAGAACGTGCGCGTCATCGCCTGGGGCCTCTCGCTGGAGCGCCCCACCATGATCAAGTACCGTCTTAACAACATCCGCGACCTCTTCGGCCACAAGATCGACCTCGAGCAGACGCGAACGGCCAAGCTGTACCGCTACTAGGCGGAGAGGCGAGCGAGCAGTGGATTCTGCTCGCAGTGGCGATGGTTGGCGATGGAATCCCAGCAGAGACAGAGCGAATGGATGAATGTCCTGATGGCACGCCTTGATCGGTCTTCATAGATCTCTGAGTCTGCATGAGAACTTGCTTTCATTATCGATCGGGTCGGCCGGATGGGGGCTTCTCTGCTGTATACGTCTAACTGTTGCCCCTGCTAGTAGCCGAGTTCGGCGGCGATCCGCTTGGCCTGCTCCCAGAAGAGGAAGGTGAAGACAGTGTGCGGGCCTAGCCGCATGTAATGCGCCGCCCAGCCCTTGTAGAAGCCCGTGACTCCCTCGGCACGCAGCGTCTTGAGGATGCAGTCCACCACGCCCGAGTACAGATGGCCCTCGCCGTTCACCACCTTCTGGCTGTACAGCCGCGTGGACACCACGTCCATGGGGTTCATCGCCGTGGTCACCACGAGTCCCGTCACGAGGCTGGCTGCAACATCGGACAAGACAAGCGGGCTCGCAGTTAGTACGGTCCTCAGGCCAGCGGTGCAACGTAAGGGTCCTCAACGTACAGCCCAATTGCAGCGGCACGCCGTCCTCAATGCCCGCTGCCATCACGAGCGTCTTCGCCTGAGTGTACGTGGCCAACTGCGTGCCAGAACCAATCTACAACGACAAAAGCCACGGCATTAGGCGTCACGCCCTTCCACTTGATGCGCTGAAGCCGTCGCTAAAACGTACCGCAACACGCGGAATGGAGGCCGAGGCGCCGCGGTACAGACCCTTGAAGCCTTCGCTCTTGAGGATCTGCCGGAATCCGTCCAGCTACTCAATGCAACAGCGAGCAGAACATACACGCGTCAGCAAACACCTACGCAAAGCCAGGAGCCACCGAACGAGCTCCCTTACCATGCTGGAGTACGCGTACTGCGCGTTGATGGAGTGCGCGGAGCTGGCGGCCTGGATCCGCGCCTTGACCAGGAAGAACGGACTGCCGATGAAGGCGCCGATCATGCCGGACGTGGCGGCGGCGCACACGTTGCGGATCGGGAACGAGTAGGCCGTGGGGTCCGTGGCGCCGTAGACCTTCTGCAGCGGCTCGAAGAGCCCTAGCCGCGGGCCGTTCATGAAGACCTGGTACGAGATTCCCGCCCCGAGGCCGCGCTGGATGCCGAGCAAGCCCTCGGTGCGTCCGATGGTGTAGAAGGCGTGCGCAAAGTTGCGGTACTGCATGACAGGCGCCGCCACCACTCCGCCGCGCGTGAGGTTGTGGGCCAGCTCGCCCTGCAGCTGCATGCGCGTCTTCACCACCTCCATGGGGTTGGACACCACGCAGGCGCAGCTGGTGGCCGTGCTGGCCAGGAAGAAGTCCATCAAGATGCCCCGGTCCGCCGCCATGGTGCTGAGTGTGTGTGGCCTGGACGTGGCGGGTTGTGTTCTGTCTGATCCGTGAAGACTTTCGCGTCATGTTAAACCGCAACCCGTCGTTGATTCGGAAGAGTGACAGGCTGTTTGCTCAATCACGATTGGAAGAATGTTGTTCATCACTATGAGCATTCGTTGCTTTGCGATTATTGTATACGTTTACGCATTTCGGCTTTGTATCGCTCGAGTACGTATCCATGAAAGTCAATCAGTGATAGAGATGGGTTTCTAGCGACACTTGTGTAGGTCTACATACACATGTATTTGCTCTTCGATTAGGTATCGAGAGCGCAAACTCGAAGCGATGCTTGCTCACACACCGTGACACAGGGGACGTGGCGCAGAAATGGCTACACTCCATCCACCCAAGTGCATTGCCACGCTCCACACAGCACTGACTTACGCTGGATGGCCACCGCAGATGACTGCAAAACCTCCAGCTCTTCACGCTTCAGCGCTGTAGTCGCTGTCGTCGTCCTGGAGCTCCAGGTGGATGTCTGCTTCGACGATGTATGGAATTCCTTCGATGGCTCTGGCGACACACGACAAAGAGTGTCACGCGCGTGAGAATACGACCGATGCAACTCGGACTCGTGAAGAGGAGTTCCCAGCAGCACAACGAGATAAGCACACATACTTCCGCGCTTTTTTCGCAACCGCGTGGGCTCCACCGACTTTCAAGTCTGGCTGGACAATGATCGCGACGTCCACGACGGTGCCCATGCCATTGAGGCACGGCAGCCAGTGCGTATTGATGTGTGTCGTCCCCATGATCTCCGGAATCGCTGCTAAGGCCTCGTGGATGTCGCGTTTGATCTCCTTGTATGGTCGCATGTCCTTCTCGTGCACCTCGTTCGGACTGACATCGGAGTGGTCCAAGTGATCTAGCAACACACGTTCCAAAGTCAATACGACACCCTAGATACCGTAGCAACAAATGTCGACAAGCAGCATTTCCATCGAATCGTACCGCATTGGACGTCGATGTGGACCAACACCTCGGAAACGTCCGGAATCTCCTGCAGAATATGGGATCGCACGCGCTCCGAGATCTATCCACAACAGCGTTAGATATCGTAAACCAGCGAATGACACGATACTATCTGATTTCGTACCTGTTGAGCCATGGAAATGCTGGTCCTAGCATCCAGCTGTCAACGGCAATTCAACAATAATCAGCAGAGTTAAAGCACTGCAAGCGCAAGGAACATGGCTAACTTTAATTCTGGCCAGCGTAGACGTACATGAACGCGCAAGTCAACCAACGTGTACGGTCCCATCCGACGAGCTCGAACCTGGGAGACGCGACGCACATCATCCACGCTGCGGGACTGACAACAGCGCAGCAACATCGATAAAGCGTCGGCGGGCTACTGGATTCCAGCTAAGTTTGAAACAAAAGGACGCACCACTTCTTGTAGCGTTTCCAGCACTTCTGCCTCCACCGTGTTATCTGTAAGCTCTTGAACGCTTCGCGACGCAGTAGCAGCGTTTACGAGTCAGCCTAGTTCACCTCCAGTGCTTCAACATGATCCCAAATCCAATCAAGTTGAAGCTAACGGATCGCCTCACCTGTCCAAGCAGATTTCGCCACCGGTCTTCACGATCATTGCAGCAACGGCAATCCCAGCAACTGTTCGTATGCACCCCCAAACTCCATTAAGCCAGGAATTCAACGAGAATAATAACGTACTGGATGCGGCGTACCTGGGTCAAGGAGAGGAACCCCAGCCATTGAGCCAACAATGCCACCTAGCGCCACGAACGATGAGATGGCGTCTGTGCGGTGGTGCCACGCATTTGCGATCAGCACCTTGCTGTTGGCCTGCTTCCCGATCTTCACGGTGGCGTGGTAGAGTGCCTCTTTCGCTGCGATAGACACTCCAGCGGCGCCAACAGCAAGCGCCCACTGCGTGCTTCGATCAAGTTCTGCCATGGTCACAGGCGACACGATACCCTTCAGTTTAACAGCCATCCACATCACTTTAGACAGTCAACAGCCAGGCTCTTGGGCGAGTTGCACTGACCTGGCAGGAAAGACACGGCAATGCTGGGCAACTCCATGGCCGCCCCACCACTCCAGGTTTCCTGTAAAACATGGAGCCCATCGGCACCGACTCCAAGTCCACAGAGCACTAGGATGGCCCCGACAGACAGAGACCCCACGGCCTCGAACTTGCCATAGCCTGATAGATTTACACGCATGATGAATGAGTTCAGTTATACATACTCAGCCCATTCGTGATTCCATCCTGCCAGAAGAATAATCTCCTCTCGTACCATACGGGTGCTTGGGGTCAGGTGGCAGCCGCGCCACCTTGACGCTCCAAAGCGTGACCACATCGGACAGCAAGTCCGACAGCGAGTGCACGGCATCGGCGATCAGTGCACTCGAATGGATCGCCATACCCACAATGCCCTAATACAACAGCACACGCAGCACAGCAAATAATTCATCAGCTATGACGAATTCAGTCGCAATGCAACAACAGAATCCCAGAAGCGTCGCAATTTCGCTTTCCCAAATGGACGGTATGGACGGCATGCATACCTTGGTCGCGGCCATGCCTACGTTCACATACATGCCCACGCGCGTGATCTTCATGGCCTCGTCACCCTGATTAAAACGCGGCTGCGCTAAATGCGCCACCGCCGCATCGCCATCCTTCTTTGCAGGGTCATCGTCGCGCCGATTGGGCCCGGGCGACTCCGAGCTCGGACATGACAGACTGTTCGAGATGCCGAAGTCCCGTCGCCACTGCCGCGACGCCACTGGCGTCTCATGCGCTGCGAGTCGTCGACGTGAGGGGTTCCGCCCCAGCGACGCGAAGACGCTGCTCCTGCTGCCGCTGCCGCGCGGTACGCGGACGCGAAGGCGCCACATAATGCCGGCGCTTGCGGTGGTGGCGATTGTCAAACGAAATGAGTGCGCGTGCCACGCATGTGCGAGGAATGATGGTTCCGCGCACTGACGATTCAAAATTGAATTTGAAGTGGCAACGCGATTCAAGAGTCAGAGATTCGGGGTGATGTGAGGAAAACTGATTTGAATTACAAATTGAAAGTGGCGGCCAAACAAATCACGCGACCAGTATACGCAGCAGTTCTCGTGGTGCCGTTATCATGCAGAATGCTGGCCAGGGCGCTGGATTGCTGCCGTTTCGTCATGTGCAATGCGCTCTCCGGTTTGTTTACCAGTTGGGGATACTGTGCTGAAAGCAGCGAACTGGCCATGCCATGGCCACCACACGGCGGATCACCCGAGTTGATGGGTTGTGAATCGCTGGCTACCTTGACGCCGAACTGTTTGCGCGCGATTTTGTCCCGTGATATCAGCGTCCAGGACAAGAGCAACAACTACCAAGATTGAAGAAAGTATCACTTCCACCACCACCATTCAGTAAGTGCTTGCATTTGACTTACTAAATGATGGTGGCGGAGCCTCTTCGCCGTAATAACGGATGGAGTCGAAAGACGGAAGTGCAGAATGCGCGAGCGAGATTGTCGAGATGGCACAGTGCCACGTTCCCACCCTACCGGTAAAACACTTTCAGCGCATCGAATTTTGCAGATGCTGCGGTGTTCTTCTGAAGCCAACACGGCATTCATGAATGCACGCTTGCGAAGAAGAAGCAGCCATTGTCCAGGATACGGGAGCAATCAGTTCAGCGAGATGCACTTGCTGATACCGAGCGACCAGGCACGCACTTGGAGAAGGGCAGCACTTCTTCCATCCTGCAGAACAGACGCTCGATGGATGCGTAGCAACCACCACTCTCCGATCCAAACGAACACTCACTGTTCGCTGAGCAGGCGAAATGAATGGCATCCAGTCCGTTCGTCGCCTTTCCGTCGCCTTCGTTCGGGTCGCCCCGTCGATTTTTTCACCTGAACGCGGCCCTTCGAGGTGAGACTAAGAGTCACGCAACGGTCGCGTTCACTCGTTCGCCTCGCTTCTCTGCACTATGCGTCAACGCCGCCGTTCCGATGGCTTCTTTTTTGGGGAGGGACTATTCTTATACTACATGCGGGTCGTGCGCGATCCGAAACTCCAAATTGCAGTTGTCGCCGACTCCTGTCGCTTTGGGGCTCACGCGCCGCGAACTTTTTCTTCGTTTCGCCGCTTCGCAGTCAGTCAGATCTATCTCCACCACCTGCTGTGCCAGCTCCAGCCTGGTCGCCATCTCCACCTGACATTCGCTCCTGAGACATCTGACCCAAAATAGGGCGGCCGCGTGGCCAGCCAAGAGAGACAGGGGGCGGGTGATTGGCTAACCCGCGTGTTCGTCCGTCACGCGCGTCACGCTGCGCGGTTACAGCGGCGAGCGCCCTTTTTCTGGCGAGATGTCTTGCACTTCCTGGCACGCGATCTGGCGAGGTTTTGAGGTTTTTCCCGGCTTTTTTCTCTCCCCCAGAATCCTCGCTGGCCCCCTCTCTCCCCCCTGTCGCTCCCCCTGCGGCGCCTTCCCCCCTGTCGCTCCAGACGTGGAAGGCTCCTCCCCGCCCACCATCAAATCCCCACAAGACAAACAGACGGCTCGCGCGCAAGTGGAAAGAAACCGGAAGCGACGGGAAACAGAAAGCGGCGGGGAAAGCAAGCGCCGCATTCAAAAACTCAAACAGAAGCAAGAAGAAGAAGCAAGGAACAGGGCGGCGAGAGCTCCCACACGCGCCTGCCTTCCCACCTCTTCAGCGCCACGATGGCCACCCCGAAGATGGAGGAGACCAACCCGGTACGCTCTCTTCCCTTCCCCTTCGCCATGCGTATGCATACTATGTGCGCATTTTCGCATGCTTTCTGCTTCCGTTCCTTTGGCATTCCGCCTCCTTCACGCGAAAACGAAAGGAAAGCAATATGCATATCTCGATACGACTAACACACCTCTTTCGGTCACGTGCTGTGCTTTCCTCTGTCACAGCTGGGTCGCCAGCTCTCCGCCGCCAACGAAGAAGCGTGGCTCTCTCTCGGCCGCATCGCCGAGATGATGGGGGACGACGAGAACACGCTCTTGGCCTACGAGAAGGTGCTGTCTCACAACCGCCTGAACGCCACGGCGCTCTTCGCCATCGGCTGCTGCTACGAGAAGGTGGAGGACTACACCAAGGCCGCCGACTGCTTCCGCGGCCTCGTGTCTCTCAACGAGCAGAACTCGGACGCGTGGGGCCACCTGGGCTACTGCTGCCTCATGATGAACGACCTCACGAGCGCCCACACGGCCTACCAGTACGCCATGTACAACAACCCCATGTCCCAGAAGGACCCGAACATGTGGTACGGCATCGGCCAGCTCTACGAACGTCTGGGGTCGTTGGAGCACGCGCAGGAGTCGTTTGAGGCCGTTCTGCGGTTCGAGCCCAACTTTAACATGGCGCTGGAGGTGAAATTCCGTCTCGGGATCATCGCGAAGCAACGCGGAGACTACGACGGCGCGCTGGAGCGGCTGAAATCGGTGCTTCACGACGTCCAAGCCAACGTGCAGACCACGGAGATGGCCAGCGATATCTGGACCCAGATCGGCCACGTGTACGAGCTGAAGGACGAGATCCAACTGGCCAAATCGAGCTACTTGAAGGTGGCGGAGCTCAATCCCAGCAACGCGAAGCCGCTGCAGCAGCTGGGCTGGCTGTGTCTCAAGCACAGCGAACACCCGCCGGCCATTGAGTTCCTGAAGAAGGCGGTGAGCATCGACCCGCAAGACGGCAAGGGCTGGTACCTGCTGGGTCGCTGCTACATGGCGGTGCAGGAGTTTGAAGAGGCCTACGACTCGTATAAGCACGCGGTGACCACGGACTCGCAGAACCCGAACGTCTGGTGCTCTCTGGGCGTGCTGTTCTACCAGCTGAACCAGCATTTGGACGCGTTGGACGCGTACTCGCGCGCCATCAACATCAACCCCAACATCTGCGAGGTCTGGTACAATGTGGGCACCCTGTACGACACGTGCAACCAGACCAGCGACGCCCGGGACGCGTATCAAAAGGCGGCGGAGCTCGGAGCCGACGCGCAGTTCATCCGCGAACGGTTGGAGCTGTTGCGGGTCCGGGAGACGGGTCAATCGACGATCGGAATGGCCGGCGCCAACTCGGCTCCAGGGCCGTCGGAGCCGCCCACCACCTCGCCGATGCCTACGTTTTCGTCTCGACCTACGGCGGAGACGCAGTATCAAGCACAGCAGCAAGGCACGCCGTCCCAAGGAGGCGCCGGGCCGCAGCCGAATGGCGCGCCGCCAGCCAGTCAAGGCGTCCCCATGGCCCACATGCTGCGAGGCGGCAACCCTGGCGACGTGCCCATGAGCATGGGCAGCGCACCGACGTCCAACGCCATGAGCGCCAGCGGCCCCGAGACCAGCAGCGCCATGCCACGTGGGATGCCTGTCGGCAGCGCTGGGATGAACATGATGCGCGGCATGGGACGCACGGCCGGCATGAATGGCGGCGGCATGATGCCGCGTGGCGTGATGGGAGGGATGATGCCGGGCATGCAGCACCCGCAGCAGGCGCAGCAGATGCAGGCGCAGCACCCGCAGGCCCAAGCGCATGCCCAAGCTCAGGCTCAAGCGCATGCGCAGGCTCAGGCGCAAGCGGCTCAAGCTCACCACCATGCGCAGATGCAGGCCCAGATGCAGGCTCAGCACCACGCGCAGACTGTTCAGGGCCACCACATGCAGCAGGACGGACGTCGAGGCATGCCCGGCCGACCCATCAAGGAAGAGAGCAAGGTGGGCGGCATGCGCTACGCCATGGACGGCGGAGATCGGAAGCTGCAGGCCCCGCCGCAGCGACTGGCGGGTCTGAACCCGAAGAACCTGGGAGGACCTGGAGGCGTGCCGCAAGGAGGACGCCGCGATCGCTTCCCGATCCCCATGAGCGACCCGAAGCACCAGCATCCGTCGCTGCAGCCGCCGCCCGGTCGACGGTAAGAGGCGACTGGCCATCCGCTGCTCGATTTCTTTTTCGTATGTCGCTCGAGGTCTCGAGCTTTGAGAGCAGGTTCAGGAGGTTCAGGAAGGGAAGACTAGGCTCGTTTAGGTTAGCGTGTGTGGAAGAAGGCAAGTGGTTATCGATCAATGCGAACATGACAACACCATCGTCGACTGGGCAGCGAAGGAAGTGAACGTAGCAATAGGAATCTATTAGGCAAAGCAGAGGTGTCTCCATCGACTAGAGTCGTGGCTGCTAACTGGCTGGGCGGCTCTACTTCTTGCCCTTAGGCTGGCGTTGGCGGATGACTTGGCCCTTAGGTGCCTTCCCGCCGGCCTTCAGACCGCCAGCCTTCATGAAGCGCGTCTTCTTGTTGGACGCCGCGACCTCCGACGGCTTCTGGATCGTTCGGGTCTCCGCCGCCAGCGCCGCCTTCTGCTTCTTGTCCTTGACGTCCGGGAACATGTAGGCGTCAGGCTCCTCGCCCACTTCCTGGCGATAGTACTCCTCGTCGTCCAGCTCCTCATCGTCCTCCTTGCCGTCGACCTTGGCCGCAGTCTCATCTTGCTCGTCCTCCTCTCCGTCCTCGCGCTGTTGCTTCCGCTCGAGCTTGCGCTGCTTCTTGGCGTCCTTCACCTCCTGCTTCTTCGCCACATTGGCCTCCTGGTCCTCACGACGCTTGCGCTTCAGCGCCTTGGCCGCTTCGTGCTTGGCCTTGGCCTTCGCGGCTTCTTCGGGCGTCTTGCTCAAGTACGAGTGATACAACACGTCGCCTTCGCAGATGCCGCGCTCCACCTTCGTGAGACTCAGTGTGAGTCTCGGCCCGATCTCCGACAGCCGAACAGCGCTCTTCTCCGCCTTGCGGTTGCCACGACCGCGGAACGTATCGGGAAGCGTCACGTGAGCAGCCTCGTCGTCCACTTCACTGTCCGAAGCGGAGGCCACGCCGGCGCCATTGCCCAATACAAACTCGCTGATGTCTTCCAGCTTGTTCAGATCCGGCACCTTGGCCTTCACGATGGTCTTCACGCTACGCGAGAGACCCAGAGGCGCCGCACGGATCACATACTGACGGAACTCGACCGTGTCCGTTTCCTTCTCGTAGTTGAACAGCACCACGCGACGGCATTCGGCGAGCGCCACCGTCTGCACGTCGATGGCCGGGAACAGGTTCTGGAACGTCACGTTCATGAGCTTAATGTGGTCGTCCGGCGCCGTGAAGTTGTTGAGAACCACCAGCGGCTTGGCCTTGAACGCCAGCGACGCATCCACCGGTCGCTTGTGCACCAGATGCATGTGGTGCATGAGCGTGAAGCGCTCCACCTTGAAGGAAAGCGTGGGACCGCGGGGAATACGAGCCAACTTGAGGTTCGTGCCGGCCTCTGTGCTGGTGAAGAAGATGAAGTGCGTCACGCCCAAGGGAGCGCCCACGTGCACGAAGTCCTTCAGCGTGTTCTTGCGCTTCTCCCGCAGCTTATCGGCCGTATACGGCGCCATGACACGCCGCATATCCGCCACCAGACTGCTCACCACGCTCGGGACCTTGCCCATCTTGAACACGAAACTCATGGGCGTGTCATCCTTCTCGGCGCCAGGCGCCTCGACCACGTGGGTGCGCGTCTTCCTCTGTTAGTTTGACAGCGAGACAGAGAAGTGTTAGGGCGTGGAGTGCAGACTTGGAGCGGCGATTGCGCAGCCCACAGAGCGAGACTGAGCTAGGGAGCAGCGTGGGTGGATAGCGTAGGATGTGGAGGGTGAGATGGAACGTACTCGCTTGCCTCCTTTACGCGGCATCGTGGGAGAAGGAGCGTGAAGAGGAGCTGCTTGTGGGTCCGATCGACGACTGCCAATGCGCCGCTTCGACGATCAACCTGTTGGAAATGTGAGTGAGTGGCGTGGTGGCTGGTTGGTGAGGGCCAGACAATGTGGGACGGTGGAGCGTCTGGAGCGCCCCAGACAGAATTGACGTCCCAGAGCGAGGCCACATCTGGGACGCTCATTCAATGAGTTGACCGTTTCGTAACAAGGTGTGGTATATTTCATTTGATGGAACACGGTGCACATATACTCAACCCGTTGCAGTTACGCGAAGGTACGCGTTCCATCTTGAAGTTTGTATTGTGGTTCGTTCTTACTCCGAGACTGAGTGGCATCGCAATCACTGATACAGCACGCCGCCGCCGCCATGGATGCCCCGCGCTTCCGGTCCCTCTCGCCGCGATGGCGGCAACGGCCTGTATCCCCACCTCCGGACAGTGACGTCGGCTGGCGAGGGCGACGCGGGGCCTGCGGCTGGCGACCAGTGGACACGACTGGCCTCCGCAGCAACCTGTTGGCCACCCGCGTCTGGACTGCGACGGAGTTCCTGCAGGAGATGGAGACCGAACGAATGGACAGCCAGGCGCTTCCCTTCGAGTGGTCGAGGTCGATTCCCGTGCTATTGCGACCTGGAGAGTCGACTCAACAGTATGACCGGCATTTCGAGCGCTGGCTGGCTCCGAAAGACGTGACGCTTACGTCGTTGGATAGCGATCCGATCGCCGAACGGCGCTTTCGCCTCGAGTTTGCATGGGCCAGAGCGGAGGAACTGTCGGCCCAGCCACCAATGCCACAGCCGACGGCTGTCGATGCCTCAACTGGGACTTGGAGCCGCGCGTCTTCTTCGTTCTTGTGGCGACGGTCGACGTCTCCCGTCAGACGAAATGCGCCTAAAGGACAGCCATACGCGCCGAGTCGCAGTCGCGCTGAACTGTTGGCGACACGTGTGGTCTCTTTCGAGGAGTTCACGCAGCAGATGGGGCGGTCTGGTCCTGACGGCGCCATGCGCTCTGGTGAGAGCCTGAGGCCCATCGCAGTGTTGCTGAGACCCTGGGAGACCACGAGCGAGTTCGAGCAGAACTTCCAGCGCTGGTTGACCACGACAGGCACGACGTTGGCGTCACTAAAGAGTGATCCGAACGAGGAGCGACGCTATCGCCAGTGCTTCGCATTCGCAAGAGTGAGAGAGTATACTCGCAAAACCTCTGCACGCTCTGCCGTCACAGAGCCGCACGCTCAGTCGCCCACTGGCGGTCTGAAGAAAAGTGAATCCAGCGAAGCTGGGCACAAGCGTCGGCGGTGTGAGGCGGATGGAAGGCAAGCAGCACCGACGGTATCCTCAGCACCGCCATCGGTAAAGCCGCAGACTCAATGCTGCAGCTCGAAGGAGGGAGATGCTGACGCTTGTCGAACTGGCGATGGCTGCTGCTGGCCGGTGTGCATGCGAAACTGGGCGACGAACATGGAAACGAAGACGGACTGCCGCTTCCGAGAACTGGAACAAGAGGTGAAGAGCCTGCGCCGTCGCCTCGCGGAGGATAATGGAGGCTACTCATCACCTGCAAATGCTGAAAATCAGCCACTGGAGGCGGGATCGCCCCGGTCAAACTCCATCGAAACGGATTGCGCAGCTACAGTGAGTGGCGCCATTGAGGATAGCAGTGCTTCGGCAACAGATGAAGACGATCCAGCGGTGAAAGGTGAGGAAGAGCCATCGTCGCCAGTTCAACACACGGAAATACCGTGGTCAACTGAAGCCGAGGCACCTGAGGACGCTTGGGTCTCCCACCCGAGCGACAACAAGCTGCCGACTAACGCAGAAATCCTCCGAAATGCGACGGAAACTCTCGCAAATGTCGGGCAAAAGCGTGTACCAGAAGATCCAACCAGGAAACGGCTGGCTAATGCCTACATCCACTTGATCGATGAGATTTTACTGAAGAAAACAGCGAAGCAGGACTCGTTGGCCTGCTTCAAAACGATTATGGACGTCGACAAGGCGAACGCGATGGAGAAGCACAACCACGTTATGGAGCTGAGCGTCTCGATCAACTTGGAGAAAGCACGACGGGATGCCGCGTTCGCAACGTTGATCGTCTACGAATGGAGTGAAAGGCGGGAGGAGCTGGAGCGACTGCTACGTTCCGATCGAGTGCTAAGGTCTGGTGTGCACCACGCGGAATATGCGGCGATTTCCTCGGAGCTTGATCGGAAGGAGGCGGCGATTCAGGGATTGGAAGTCAAGTTGAAGAACCGAGTGCGATGGTTGAAGGCGGGAGACACTGGCAGGGAGTCGCAGTTCGAGGAACTGCGGGAGTTGGCCAGCAAACTGGCAGCCGAAACGAGCGCGAAGTGTCTACTGGAGGACCAACGACAAGAGCTGTGCGTAAGTATCGTGAAGACGAAGAGGGGGATTCGCAAGCTGGTGAATCAGGCGATGCAAGAGGCGGAAGGGTTCTCCTATAGTGTTCGGGATACGACTCGATCTCTGGCATGAAAGGGGTGGCGCACTGTGGGTGCTGGCGGCTGAACGTGGTATGGCTCAACATCGTGATCTGTTGCTGTGGAACAAAATTGATTGTGTGGCTGCTGGGGATCGAGAGAGTCTCTGGGAGCTTCCAATGGAGCACGACAGCGACAAACGGTTCGTCGTGAGGTCCTGAGGAGCGATAGTACCGCTGCGGGGACAAGAAGCACTGTTTTCCACCCATTGGCGAGAGACCGCAGATTGACCAGTTGAAGCGGCAGCACCGAGTCTCACTTGTCGACCACACGCAGTCTGCGAACGTTAGATTGCCATTACAGACAAAGAATACTGCGGGGCGTATTGACGACCGATGTCGTTTCGAGCGGGTCAACGCGTGATGGAAATCCATCACTGCAATGGCACAACGGCGTTACCAACAGCGGATTGAGTGCCATCCAGTTGGTGCTGTTTGATTTGAAATGCTCTCCAGCTGTAGTTTTTAGAATCCTATCTTACAGCATAGCTATTATTGAAGTTGAAATAGGGAGCCCTTGCGGTTCGATGGACAGCAGCGAGGGACCGGACACTGTCGGCAGCAGAGCTTCCCACCACGCTGCGAAAGATAGAGCGCACTCAAGCCGCTTGTGTCTGCCGCCAAGCCCACGGCAGAGGGCGGAGAGTACGGGCGTTCAAGCAATCTTGGTCTCATCCCATCCTTGTTGGCGTGGCGTGCATAGCGATTGCAGGTTGCAAGTTGCCGAGATGCAGGTGGTGAGCAGCTAACACGAACAGTGGCATAGCTGTGCAGCCTGGAGGAGACTCGCTGAGCGCCATCCGATACGAGGGAAGGTCGCAACAGTAAGCGTGGTCGTTGGATACATGGGCTCGTTTTTCTCCGCAAGCTCGGTCTCCTCTTCAGTGCAACATACTGGCCAAATGCTTGCGACACGACATGTGTACTGTTGCTGCCCTCCATCCCTGCAGCAGTCAGAACACGGTGTGAATCTAGAAAGCGTGAAGGTATCGGCAAGATGTGAAGCTGCCCAGGACAACCGCTACGATCTAGGAACTCTTGTGTGGAGTGAACTCCCAGCGCTCAGCAGAAAGCGATGGTTCACGAGGTCCGGCAGAGCTAGCGGTATTGCTTTTGCACCCTTGAATCTGGAAGGAGAAGCGACACGCTTCGAACAATGGGGCTGGGCGGAGGAGAGGCGAGGCGAGGCGCAAGGATCCACTCGTTCATATCCCAGCCCGCCATCTGGGCTTCTTGAACGCCACGCACCTCTCATTCCGCTTTATCCTGCCATGCAGCATATGCTGAGTCGAACAGCTTGAAGCGTTCTTGGTGGCGTTGCGCATGCTGGCTAGGAGGATAATGCCATATCACAGGAGTTTTGGAGCATTGCTGTACTTTCTACCGCGAAAACTCACCCCGAGTTTCCAGCTGGTCGACGAGTAGCTCCCCAATTCAAGGGTTCAGATCCGTTGTGCACCTTTCGAAGCGTTCAGCAGAGTCCTTGTGGCGGCGCCTCTGCCTTGATCCCTTGTGCATGTGCATGTGCATGTGCATGTGCCTCCGCCTAATGCGAGCTGCCGTTGCTAGCAGGATCTATCGGAATGCGAGCCTTGATGGCCTCCGATCCGGATCCGAAGTGGCGACCGACCTCTTGATCAGTCTTTTGCATCGGCGCTGCTTGTTGCTTGAAGCTGACTGACCTTTTCGGCGCATTACGCGCGTTCGTACAGGCGACGAGTGCTCGAGCAAGAGCGATGATGTGATGGATACCCGCCAGGTCGTAGACGCTACAGTACAGTTTTTTATTCGAAAGTCCGACGCTTTCGGTGGGCCTTCGGTTGCTGCTCACTTCTCCTTCTTCCAACTCGCGAGCAATCCGAACCGAAGCCATCGACGCAGTGCGATACAGATAGTAAGACAGTCGCGATGCGGTGCACGAAGTTCTTCTCGACTCGGACAGTGCTGCTCGTCCTGGCGGCTTTAGTGCTGGTGAGCCAAGGCGCGGTTGGTGACATGTTTTCTGAAGCGAGCGGGTCGATGCGCGGATCTACTGCGAGCGCAAACGCTAAGAGCGCCGCTGTCACGGGATCCTCGTATTCAGGCGAAGCAAAAGGCCCACCAGTGATGCAGTTCCCGGCCCAGAAGGTCGCGGTGGCGGCAAGCGATGCTGCCAGTTCGGGTTCGAGTTCATCATCGTCCTTTGCCTCCTCCGAGACTGAGAACACCAGTTCTGTCGGTGCAACGCAAGCTCCCAAGTCCTCGACTGCCGCCGGAAGCTCCTCCTCCTCCATGACCGAGGACTCGACGGCATATCTGACGAGCGAAGCGGCCAGTGCCAGTGCCAGTGACACGAACGAAACGCCAGTGTCCAGTGCCGCAGCAACCGAATCAACTGTGGCCAAGACTGATACAACTTCCTCCAGCTCCGACTCTGTTGTCACCGAAGACTCGCATTCCAGCACCAGCGTCAGCGAAGCTTCGAGCAAGACAGACACAGCAGCTGACGACGGGGAAGCCTCCATCGCGTCCGCGACATCCGACTCGTCAACGTTCCAATTGGTGGAGAGCGAGGAGTGCGACGACTCGGTAGTGGACTCGGTCTACACTTTGTATGCGAACTGCCGCTCGGCCTTCGATCTGTGCGTGTCTGCGTCAGACTACCAGGTCTTCCCGTATCTGGGCGACCATCCGACTCAAGCTCAGGTCCAAGCGATGGCTGAGTCGGACGCCTGCGCTGCCGTCTTCATAGTCGTGGTGGAAGCCAATCTATCGGCCTGTACGGTGGGCGGCATGCCCCTCGTCAGCGCCACAGAGACGCTGCTGAAGATCCGCGTGGATCTCGAAGAAGGACTGGAAGACAGCGGGCCATCGGCTGACGAGTTTCAGGAGCTACTGGCTTGGCGCTATGCAGTAGACCGTGCCAAGGCTGCCGATGTGCCTTACGATGGCGGTTCGGAGCTCTACGCACAGTTTGAGACCAATCTGGAAGTGGCGCTTGCGAACACTACCATCCGGGTGAATGAGGACCTGACGGTGGACATTCAGCTGGCCAACGGATCGTATGAGTCCTTCGAGGACGCGCTGTACCTCGTGGTAGCCGACGCCAGCGAAGCCGACATGAGTCCGGGCTACGTCAAGGCCAGCAGCGGGCAAGCCGCCGCTTCGTCCGCTTCCAGCTCATCTTCCAGCAGCCAAAGCTCGACTGGCGTCGTGTCGGAGTCGTCGAGGGCACCATCAAGCCTCGAGCCGACGGTATGGAACCTGTTCGTAGCAGTAGCCGTCTCCGCTCTCGTGCTGGTTGAAGGCACAGCGTGGAGGCCATGAGTAAGCGACCACAGAAGTCGCCTATAAACCAACAAAGCAGCACAACTTGATGCAACGCAGAGGCGAAGCGATATCGATGCAACTGCAAGCAAGACAGCTACAGTTGCAGTATTGCCAGCCATTGAAGTAGGCCCATGCTCTCTGTTCTTGGGCTAATGAGCCCTGGGACCCAGTGGGGACACTAGGAGCCGCGTCATTAGGCTGGAGCCAGTGCTGTAATGCAGGAGAGCTACAGTAAAGCAGAGGCAGAGAGACGCTGGCAGCACCTTTACGTCCAAGGACATGGCGATCGGTTCCCGCAGTAGCTGAAAGCCATCCGTTTTCGCCGCACATCCCCGTTTGGATACTTACTCGAAGACGTGAGATCGTCCACATCGAGACCGAAATGTAGGCACATGCGTCGGGACTGAGTACTTATGCGAACTGTATACGTTGTGAAATCTCAGCATCCTCGTGGTCGTTCAAGTTTTCCGGTCTGACTGCTACGTAACAGCAGTGTCACCTCTTCAACAGCACATAGCCAGGGCAGCGATCTTCCCCTCCCCTGCCAATTTCGTTCCCTCCCATATCAAATATATCTCTATCGAATCTGTTCACTGACCAAAACCTGTTGTATGGAAACCTTTATTCAAATGGTATCCTTTTACATTCGATATGTATTCGCTTGCTCTCTCTTTGCTATCCACAAGGTTTTTCTGACTTTTTGCGCGTCAAGTCGTTTGGCAGCATAGCATTCGTCACATGGGTCTCACTCGCCACTACACACGCGCCTGCTGCTTCCGTCTCTGCTACGCTACCGCTCTCTGTGCCTCCACTTGGCCACAGCCGCCCCGCTGTATTCCGCAATTCGCTCCCTCGGAGATATTTTATCCGTCTCCACACGTAGAACGTGTACAAACCCGCTCGACATGCTGCCTACGACGCTCTTCTCCGTGCTGGTGGCGGCCCTGGCGGCTCAGGCGAGCGCCTCCGGCTCCAGTTCGCTGGAGACCTCCGTGGGCTCCGGCTCGGCGATCGACGAGACCAGCTCCTCGTCCTCGTCGTCTTCCCTGGCGCCCATCGACACGGCGTCGTCCACGTCGGCGACCTTCCAGCTCGTGGAGAGCTTCGTGTGCGAGACGTCGGTGTCTGACACGGTGTACGTGCTGTACAACAAGAACCGCGCGCTCTTCGACGTGTGCGTGAACGACGCGCAGTACCAGATCTTCCCGTTCCTGGGGACGCATCCGACCGCCGCGCAGGTGGAGGCCATGGCTTCGTCCACGTCCTGCATCGCCGTGTTCACGGGCGTGGAGCTGGCCAACTTCCCGCAGTGCGACATCTCCGGTATGCCACTCAAGGCCGCGGTGGAAACGCTGCTCAAGATCCACGTGGATCTGGCGGAGGGTCTAGCGGAGTCGCCATCCGCCACGCGCTTCCAGCAACTGATGGGCTGGCGTCGCGACGTGAACCTGGCGCAGGAGGCTGGCGTGCCCTTCGACTCGGACTCGGAGCTCTATCAGGAGTATGCGGACAACCTGTGGGTGGCGCTCACTAACAGTTCCATCCGCGTGCTGGAGGACTACACGGTCGAGTACCAGCTCGCCAGCGGCTCGTGGATCAGCGGCGCCGAAGACGATGACACTGTGGTCAGCAGTGGCAGCGGTGACGTGGGCACGGTCTCCGCTGGCGACGGGTCCTCCGAAATCACCGACAGTGCAGCTGGCGACGTCGGCGCGGACGCATCTGCCGCTACAGGGAACACCGCCTCGTCGGTTGTGAGCCACGGAGCCATCACAGCTGTGGCGGGTCTGCTGCTCAGTGCGTTGCTGACGGCAGCGTAGGTTGCTCGCCGCCCTCGCCCCAGTTTTTGAAAGTTATTCTCCGTTTTGTTTTGTTGGCTCCGAAGACCTCATCCTTCCGCTTCTTCTCGTGCTTAAGGAGCAAATATGAACATTGCGTTATCTGTGTTCCTCCAGTGTGTTGGATGGCCAATCTAAATGCCGATGCTCCGGATCAGTAGCCAGACTATCCACGGCTCTGGTTCTTATCTTCCGTTGGCAGTTGGCGGACGCGTCTTGTCCAGCCACATGAATGGAATGGACGGGTGGTGTCTGCAACTTCGCTGTTCGCGGGCCAGGTGGTGGGATAGCCAACATTGCGGCACGATGCAGCAGTTGATACGTCTGTCCAGCCCATTACTGTCGTGGAATCCCATGACAGCGCTTCTTTGGATCAGAAATGGGAGAGAATATCTCGCAGTGCAAGAAGCGTCCGAGTTGCGTCAGTTGAGTATTCACCGAGCAAGCTCACCGCCCTGAGCTCCGAATCAACCAGGTAATCGGTAGCAACACGACTCCTCGTTGACCGACATTCGTTGCGCCATGCGGCTCTTCCAGTTCGCTGCACTCTCGACGCTATTGGTCTCTTGGGCAGCCGCTCAGGACGCCATCGCTGCGACGGAGACGCCTGTCCAAGACAATTCGTTCTCGTTGGCCCCCATCGCGTCGGCGGCTCCCGACTCGTCTTCCTTCGCACTCGCGAGCGACCTCAACTGCGACGCTTCGGTGGTCACCACTCTCTACGAGCTCTACGCTCGCAACACGATGGTCTTCCAGACGTGTGTGGCTGAAGGCCACTACCGCGTCTTCCCGTTCTCGGGCACCCATGCGACTCCCGAGCAAATCAGCGCCATGGCCCAGTCACCAGCGTGTCGCGCTCTTTTCACGGCACTTCTAATGGCGGGCTGTCCGGAGTGCGACATCGCGAACTTCCCGATGCGAGCTGCGGCCGAGACGGTGCTCAAAATCGCCGTGGACATGGACACCCACCCTACAGCTGTGGACACCGTGCCGTCCACCGAGCGCTTCGTGCAGATGATGCTGTGGCGGCGCGATGTGAATCTGGCGGAGGCTGCGGGGATCCCGTGCGACTCTGCTTCGCAGTTGTATGCCGAGTTTGCTGCGAATCTTCAAGTGGCCACTACCAATGGCTTGGTGCGGTTGACAGAGAACATGGTGATCGAGTACCGGGCGAGTGTCGACGGATCCTTCAGTCAGTCGGCCATCACTTCGGAGCCGGACATGCCAGGCATGGGGAGCTCCGGCAGCATCAATGCCACAGTGGCCGTCTTCGCGGAGGAAGTCTCGGCGGGGTCAGCGTCGACGGTCAGCGGCTCCGTTACCTACGCGAACACCAAGGACGCGACTTCGGGCAGCAGTGCCCAGTCGCCTGAAGCCGCCACTAGCCAAGTGTCAGTTTCAGAGGGCTCTTCCAGTGCTGCTGGCTTGGGTGGGTGGAGCACGGCTCGTGCCACTGCCTTTGCGGCGACAGTCGCGATGGTGATCCTTGCGTAGTGAGAGATCTTGAGGCGAACGGCAGTGGGGATATGTAGTTCGGGAGCCTTCGTCAACTTGCCAGCTTCTCCCGGTTGCAGCTCTGTCTGATTAAAAAAAACATATTTTGAGTTGACTCTGGCAACTTTTGAATCTTGCTTCCGATTTAGAATCTCTAAAAAGGAATCTGGAATGCCGATGCAGCTCTTTTCTGCCATTTCCCAACTCTGGAGGTGCTCCACGGGAACCGTCCAATGTGTTGGTTCGCCTTCAAGAGAGGGCTTCCCGCGCCTGTGGATTTCCCGTAAGTCGGCACGAATGAAGTGAGTGGTCGTTGTTGCTAGCTGCCCAGCTGTTCCTGCGGAGCTGTCGAAGCAACTCCATGAGGGACACCAGGAGCGATCAGTGTTCGAAGTGAGCTCCACGCATCGCATCGGATACACTCAGTGTACCCTGCTGCTGCCTGCTGGATGCCACTGGGAGATGTGGTCTTGCCCTGGAAGTGCATGCAAATGTCGGTACACGTACAGATTGTCGTTGAAGTTGCAGCAGGCAGCAATAAGCGTTGCCCGCCATCGTGCTCTTTGGCCTCCTCCTCTATTGGAGCCACCATCACATGGAGGTTCTGCTCTCCTTGTGGCGTGCCTCCCGTACAGCCTGGGGACGTACTCTATGCACTTGCATCTGCAAGACAGTGAGCTGGTGCACGTGTGTCCAATGGCCTGGCAATACCTGCTATTGACAGTGTTCATTTCAAGCAGTCACTTCGACATGTGAGCAGATTAATGGTCACTGGCAATAGCCGGTCATAGAACAGGACCACGACACCATCTGGAATAGCGTAATGCTTTCAAAAGTTTAGTGCGCTCTGAAATAGGCTTTTGCCTAGTTTCTCATTCTCATACGAATTCCATTCACTCTCAACAATCTCGCTTCGTCACACCGTACAATATGCCAGGAAACAGGTTTACAGAGTCTGCAAAATCGTCAACGGTGTTGTAGAGGCGGGCTCCCTATCCAACAGTTGACCAGCCAGCCAGTCGGTCGCGCATCACCAAGATGCCCGAGCGCGCCCGCTCTTCCCGCTGCTCCCCTTTGCGATCCGGTGGCGGTCAATCTCTCCAGCTTGTCGCCACCGACTTCCAGCCTCGACTCTACACTATGACCTCATCCCAGTCCAGGTTCCCGCATTCCGCCACATGTTTGGCATGCCTTGGGCCGTGATTTCCTCGCGACATTCGCCAATTTGCGACTCTCTTAGCGCCCATGCGTGCTCCATCCCCCGCTCTGCTGCTATTGGCGGCGGCGGCTCTCTTCTCGCAATCCGCCGAGGCGACTGGCACCTTCACGGTCGCCGCGTCCTCCTCGTCCTCCTCGTTGGACAGCGAGGACGCCACGGTCTCCTTTACCGACGACTCGGCGTCCAGTGCTCCTAGCAGCGAGGCCAATGGGACGCAAGACGCGTTGACACCGATCGCAACGGCGGTCGTGGACTCGTCCACCTTCGCTGTAGTGGACAGCTACAACTGCAACGACACGGTCGTGAACTTGGTGGAGAATATCTGCTCCGTGAACCGCGCCATGTTCGACACGTGTGTGGACGACAGCGGCTACCAGATCTTCCCGTACTCGGGGGTTGTGCCCGACGCCGACGTCGTCACGGGTCTCGTGGACTCCACTGCCTGCATGGGCGTCATCACCACGGTCGTGCTGCTCAATATGCCAGCCTGCATCATCGGCAAGATGCCACTGCGGGCTGTATGTGAGACGTTGCTTTACTACTCGGTGGATATGGAGGGAGGCGCCACGGCCCCGACGGCTGAAGAGTTCCACGACCTCATGGCTTGGCGTCGCGACTCCGATCTCGCCAAGGAGGCCGGAGCGGCCTACGACTCCGCCTCAGCGACCTACGCTGCTTTCACGAAGAACCTGCGCCTGGCATTGAGCGAGAGCGCAGTCACGGTGCTCAGCAACTACACCATCATCGTCGAGGACGCCGAGGGAGATGCCATCACGATGAGTGACGGCGCGCAGGCCTCGTTCGGCAGCTCTAGTGCCTCCCTAGGCTACGATGCGGGGACGGTCGAGGCTGCATCGGAAGAGACCGAGACCGAAGCCACGCAGTCGACGGAAGCGACTTCGGGCTCTTCCACCGACGTGAGTGCTCTCACTTCGGGTGCTTTGCTCGCTAGCAGCTCGTCTTCGGTTGTGTGTGGCCTTGCAGTGGCCATTGCGATGGCGCTCGCGTGCCTCTAGACCGTCGGAAAGCGCCATAAGACAGTGCAGTGTAGGTGGAAAATGTGGATGTATGTAACTCACGACTCTATTCAGCGATTGCTCGCTCGTCCCCTCTAAAACTTGGCCTTGCGCTTGTTGGCGAGCTCCTTCTTGGCCTGTTTGCGGTCTTCGTTGGTCAGCACGAGCGGCGCAATGGCTGTGCCGGCACGCTTCATGATCTTGGGCGCCGTGAGCGCGTTCGTCGCCGTCGCCGTGTTCCAATCGCTGCCCAGCGGGTTGCGCATGGCGGCCTCGTACTCCTCGCGCGACGTGAACGGGTACGGCACGTCCTTCACCGAGAAGTTGGCGGCGCGCTTGTCCTTCTTCTCGTTGATCAGCACCTTCTCCATCTTGGCGTCCTTGCGGCCGGCCAGCGCTTGCTGCTTGGCCGCACGAGCCAGATCCTTGGCCTGCTGCTCGCGTGCCAGCTGCCGCTTCGACACAGGAACGCCCTCCCCGGCCCAGCTGCCCCAGCCACTCATGCCCACGAGCTTGGCGATCTCGGCGCCCTTCTTGGCCTTCGAGTCCCGACTCGCCAAGCGGTCTTTCTCCAGCGCCAGCTCGTCTTCGTCGTCCGCCACGAACTCGAACGCGCGCCGCACCAACTCGGCCTGACCCGCGGCCTTCGGCTGGACGGCGGTCTTCTTGCTCTTCTTCTGGTCCGCAGCGGTCGGCTGCTCCGAGTCATTGGCGGTAGTAGAAGATTCCAGCTTGCGCTTCTTGCCGCCCTTCGAAGCGTTGGAGCCGCTAGTGAGCGTGGTCACCCCCGAGGTCGCGTCTGTACTTGTGGCTGTAGCCTGCGCCAGCGACTCGATGGCCGCCGCCACGTCCACACCGCCGCCAGGCAGCAACGCCGCGTTCTTCTTCTGCTGCTGCTGCGCCTTCTTCTTGTTCTTCTTGCCGTTGCGAGCCACGTTGCCCTTCGTGGCGGCGGTCGAGAGCCACGGGTTCTCTTCTCCCTCCGCCGCCGGCTCCATGTCCTTCGCCTCTGTCTTCGGCTGCGGCTTGGACGCTGCAGGTGCCTTCTGGCCTGAGACCTTCGCGCCCAGCTCCAGCGCTTTGCCTGTGGCTTTCTCTCCATCCGCCAAGGCCACGCTGCCGCCGCCTTCGCCCAGATCCACCGCGATGGCGCCCGAAGCCCGAGCCGACACGCCGCTGTTCATGCTCACGCTCGAAGTCTGCAGGGCGCCGCCCGCCAGCGCTTGAGCCACCGCCTCCTGGTCCTGCGCCGTCACCACGTTCTTCTTGGCCTTGCGGGACCGCTTGGGCTTCTTCTGAGCCGCGCCGTCCTCGCCCGAACTCAGGTAATCCTCGCCTTCCGATAGCACGCGATCGCCATCTGCGCCGTCGCCGCTGCGGATCTCACGCAGCAGCTTCTCGGCCTCAGACCGCGCCTTCTCGCGCTGCTTCTCGGCCGCGCGCTGCATGAACTTCATGCCTTGCAGCCCGCGCTTCTTGCCCGCGGCTTCGGCGTCGGCGTCGATCTCCGTCACCAGAGCGCTGGCCTGCTTCTCCAGCCGCTTCTGAAGTCGCGAGGCCGCGTCGCCCTCCCCTTCCGCGTCGTCGTCGTCGTCGTCCATCTCGTCGTCGCTGTCCACGGCGTCCATCTTGCGCCGCAGCTCCTCGCCGCGCCGCAGTTGGTCGGCGATGGCTCCGCGCGTGGCGTCGTCGGCGTTCACGCCGCGCCGCAGCTGGTGCTTCACCCACTTGCTGGTGTTGCGGTGCTTGAGCGTGAGGCGCTCCTCGGCTCGCTTCTCCGCCAGCTCCTCGTCCAGCTTGCGCGCCAGCTCCGGGTCCAGCGCACGCAGCTGCTCCTGCTGCTTGGCCATGGCCTTCTTGTCCTGCGAGTTGCGGATCTTGTGGTACAGTTTGCTCTTGATCTTCTTCACGCGCTTCTGCTTCTGCTCCTCGTAGAACAGCAGCGCGCGCAGCTTGGCCAGCTCCTTCTGGCGCGCCGCCACCTCCTGCGTCGACACTCGCTTGCGAGCCAGCTCGTCCTGCTCGTCCTGCGCCAGCTGCTTGTCCGTCAGGTCCCCAGCCTGCAGCAGCGCCGCCACGCTCTTCTCCATCTCCGTCTGCGGCACGAACTTGCTGGTAAGCGCGGCGGCCGTCAGCGACTCCAGCTTGGGCGCCTGGGCGCGCAGGTCCAGCGTCTCCTTGTGGCGGTTGCGACGCACCACAGGCTCGAACAGATCCACTTCCTGCACCTTCTCCGAGTACGCGAGCTTCCGCGACGCTCGCGCGTCATGCACCGCCTCGCGATTGGCCTGCAGCGTCAACGCCGTGCCGTCGCCCTCCAGCTCGCGCACTTGCTGGCGCACGCGACGCAGATCCAAGCCAGTCTTGCTGGCCGCACCGCCGTCCTCCTCGTCCGACGCGTCAGCAGCCGACGTCACGGTCGCCGGAGCGCCCAGCAGACTGCCCAGCGTGAGCTCGCCGCCGCCCGAGCCGCCTGCGGTGGCGAACCGCGCGTCGATGTCGTCCAGCTTCTTGGCTCTCGTGGGCTTCTCCACCAACCCGTCCACCATCTTGCTCAGGTTCGCCAGCTTCGCGCTCTCGTCCGCATCGTCGGCTTCGTCATCGCTGACGGTGGACAGCCGCGTGGCCGGCCCTGAGCCCAGCAGATCCGACAGCAGATCGCCGCCTTCCTCCTCCTCCTCCTCCTCAGACTCCTCGGCTTGCTGCGCCTTGCGTGCGGCCTGGGCGCCGCCGAAGAACATGCCGAACTCCTGCTCGTCCGCCGAGTCGAAGGCCTCGTCCTCGTCCACCTCCGAGTCGTCGTCCGCGAACGTGGGCTCCTGGTACTCGTACACGCCGTCCACGTCGGTGCGGGCGTCCATCCGCGCGTCCTGCTGCTCGGCTTCGGCCTCGTCCTCGGAGAACACGTCCTGCGCCACGCCCGACTCCACTCGGTGCGCCTTCTTCCTGCCGTTTTTGGCCTTGAGAGCAGACTTCTTGCCGCCGTTCGCGGGCTTAGGCTTGCCGCCAGAGGCGCGCTTTGCTGCACGCCGCGCCATGACCGCTGTCTCGAGCTGTGGGGGGTGCTGGGAGCTGCAGGAGGCTACTGGAAGGATGGCGAGCGGGATGGAGATGACGCGAGTGGCCTTTGGCGGCTCGGAGCTCGCGGTTGGTTGGTGGGGACGAAGGAGCGTCGGTTAAGTGCGTGTGCGAACTTAACTGAATGCGATAGGAAGCAATACATATTGGTGAGTGGGACAAAACATATCTGTTCTCATTCGAGCAATAAGTGTCATAACCAACAATTATTGGTTGTTGGACTTGGGATGACCCCCGTCTCAGATATGCTAGCCAGAACGGAGGCAACGAGGATATGACGTGGTTACAGGATCCGGGAGGAAGGCTGGACGCCCGACATCCTGGGCAGCATCCGGATGGGTCTGGCCGCGCGCAGTAGGCACCATGGACATCATGACTCTGGAAGAGCGTCACGTGCAGCGGGTGCGCGAATCTCTGACTTCAAACGAGTACATCGTGTTGCTTGGGGGCCGAAGCAAAGACGCGCCACAGCTGACCGTGTTCTCGCTCCTCGTGCGCTTTGGCTACTGCATGCGCACTGCTGAACGACCTCTTCGGCATTACGCAAAATACCCTCCGTATTTTCAGACGCAAAAATTAAATACGTCGCTATTTTGAAAAATAGTTCTGTCGTTTCATATGTCGCCCACCCTCCGCGCTAAGTGGGTACAGACTGGAGCAGGCGATGTTCGAAATCGGCGAAATCTATTTTCAAACCGTTATATTGCACTTTAGCAGGTCAAGGTGTGTATTTTCTGATGGAAGAGGTGGACCAGTCGATTGACGTCGGTGACACGGGCGTTGTATGGAGATGCTTCAGCTTCTCTGAAGAAACCCAAAAGCCAAATATTTCCCCCCTCATATTCGCTTTCGCTAGGCAGGCGACTCTGTCCCTCATTCTCGCATTCGATCTCGACTTCGGACCCGCTATTCGTCTGACGTTTGGCGATAATTCATGCCTCGACTGACGCTGCTGCTGGCGCTGGCCCTTGCGGGCGCAGCCTGGCTCCGCGTCGCGGCGACGGAGTATAAAGTGATGACCTTCTACACCCGTGACGAGTGCTTTGGCGACCCGTACAACACCTTCGCCATAGAAGACGCCAACTGCTCTGCTGCGCCATGTATGGCCGTCGATACGCAAATAAGCATCCAGTGCACCTCCGACTACATCACGACCATGCGGGAGGCTTTCGGCACTAATTCGTATGTTCTCGCTGACTTCTTCGACGACAGCAACTGCTCCAAGTTCTCGTTCGCTGAGGGGTTCCTGGGCTGGGGCCAGTGTGAAGCTTCGACCAACTCGACCACAGTACCGGAAGGACTCAATTACACTGGTTTTGTGATGGCCGAAAAGTACTTCAAACATGCGACGGTGGAGTTCTTCAATCTAGTAAAGGCGTGCTACGGGGACAGCTACTACACCGCCACCATCGACTTGGCCGCGCTTGAGAGTCACTCTTGCGACGGCAACGGTCACCGATGGTACGGCAGCAACGACGATGGTAGCGTCAGCGATTCCATCTCTTCAGGCAGCGGAGGCCCTCACTTGAGCTCGGGCGTGATCGTCGCCATCAGCATCGGGTGCTTCGCTGTCGTGCTGCTCGTACTGATACTGAGATGCGTGTTCTGCAAACGTTTCACCGATACAAAGCAAGAGGGGAGGCTGCAGGCAGACTACATTCGCACTGGAGGGAGCTCTGCATGAACAGGCCGGCTTGCGGGGCCACGATAGCGGATCCTTCGTGGCGAAGGCCGCGTCAATGAGTTGTAAAAGGTTGGATCTGATGTTGTAGATATCGTAATAAACTACAAATTGGTAAGACAATAGATCGAGGTCAAGATGGCTTCCGGGATGTGAACGACTTCCTGGCGAAGGCGATCTCGCATCGACAGCTTCATCGCTGTCGCTGGGGATGTACTGCCCAATTTGTATACATCGGTGACTTGCACACTGCTGACAGAAACCAGTGATCATCCTGTGAGCTTCGACCGCGTGAAGACCACCACTACGCTGCACCAGGCTGGCCCCCTGCAGTCGTTGATGCCAGTCGTGCTTCGCTGCGGGTTGAAATCCCACCGCCCGTCTCAGCCGCGCTTTGGAAGCGAAGATTAACTCTGCACGCTACATGTAGTGAGCCAACCCCACTGCGATCACTGGCAGCAGCACAGGCTAGTAACGACAAGATCGTGAGGCTCACGCTAGTGGGCAGGCGAATTGCCACTGGTCGAAGTCTGTGGAGACAAGGTTTCCGCTGTCCGAAAAAAGTCGCAAAAGCACAAATTGAGCAAATCTGTGGTGACACAAATGCACATCTCCTCAGATTTTCTCAACTTGTTGAGTCATCCTCAGACGCAGAAAACGGACCTTTGTTAATCATAGACTAAAATCGTGAACCCATGAGGCTTTTGAATGGACCTATCCATATTATGGCTGCCAGGGTTGAGAGATTGTGGGCGACGAAAAACCTTCCAGCGTGGTGGAAGCGTCGCCCCCGTGCCCGCTGAACCTTCGCCCGCCCTCTCATTTTAACACCAGCAGAACCCAACGGAAGCTTGACGATGAGTCTCGCTCTCGGACGGCGTCTGGCGTCTTCGTCGTCCTCGGGCTCCGTCATGGACGCTGAGCTGCCTTCGAATGCCTCCTTCCGCTTTGACGGGACGAACTCGGACCTCGCGCAGCAGCTCTACTACCGCTGGCTCGCTGGCGACTCGGCAGAACAGCTCACGCTTACCAAGGTTCCCCCGGCAGTTCGCGTCAGACTTGACGACCTCAATGTCAAGTGGGGGAACCTGGATGGCTTAGCCCAGCGCGCAGTGCTGTGGGACTCCGGCTTTAGCGTCTCGTTCGCGAACGAGCCCATCCAGATTTGGACCGATGGCACCCACACCATGGCTGATCTGGCCGTGGCTCGTGACGATTTCCTGAGCGCTGGTTGCGAGGACATGAACTGCACCCAGCCCGACGACACAGAAGCGTACAGCAATCTCCTTTGCACCGGCTCGCAGATGCTCAAAGCTACCAGATGTGTAGTCGAGAACTTTGAGGACTCGGCCGCCACACATACCAATATGTGGGCCACGGGTGGAGGTCAGGAGATGATTCCTACGCCGTATGTGCGTAAGCATGCGTGGGAAGATACAGGAACCAGCACGGAGTACATCGTCTTCGCGGTGCATACCCTGGACGAGAGCGAAGAAAGCGCATACGGCTTGTGCCCTGTAGATGGTGACTACGGTTCCACCGTCATCCCTTGTTGCTCAACGGCAAGTCTTGACAGCGTGCCTGGAGGGGTGATGGTGGCTGCCGAAGAGAGTGCCTGGGTCTCTCGATGGCTGGTGGAACACTACGCGTCGACGTCCTCGGTCGATGGAAGTGGCACTGGCACTGCCACCATTGCTGTCAACACTAGCAACGGCAGCTTGGGTACGGCTGCCATCGCTGGGATTATCGTCAGCTGTGTCATCGTCCTCCTGGTCATATTGGCCATCGTCTTCCGCAGACGCGTCTTCCAGGGAAAGCGCTCCGAGACCAATCACGAAACGGCGATCCTCCAGTCGGGCAACACGGCTTCGTTAGAGGGAGTCTTACGAGGACAGATGGGCTTGTGGGACGACAATGTCATCACTGCCAAACGGATTCCTCGTGACAAAGTCCGCATCCTCAAGCTCATCAGTCGCGGGGCGTTCGGAGAGGTATACACTGGTGTCTTCAATGGTCAACAGGTCGCAGTGAAGATGCTGCTCCCGGAAACGCGTGACAACCTCAACGACGTGAATGAGTTCCTGGCGGAGGCGAAGATGACTGCCATTATGGACCACCCGCGCATCGTGAGCTTTGTCGGTGTCGCCTGGGATGCACTGTCCGACCTCTGTGTGGTGCTGGAGTTCGTGGACGGCGGAGATCTGCGCACGTTACTCAACAAGTACGAAGCAGATCGCCATCCCGTGGGATTTGGCCGAGAGAAGGCCACCATCGCACTGCACGTGTGTCACGCAC
>MBAC02010856.1:0-17295 GCA_001712635.2 Nothophytophthora sp. Chile5
CCGCCGCATCTTCTTCATGAACTGCGCGCTGTTCCTGGCCGTGCTGGGCTTCGCCATCGACATGGTGCTCTACTGCCCGGACTCGCCCATCATGTACGGCGTGGACGTGCAGCCGGCCGACGCCACGGAGGTGCTGACGATCCTGGGCAAGAAGTACGCGCAGGCCACGGACTCGTCCAGCGTTTCGAACACGGACGACTCGCTGTCGGACGACATCAGCACGGACAGCGGCGCCGGCGCCCAGTGCCTCATGGCCAAGCTGGCCACGTGTCTGGGCGTGGAGTACTACACGTCGGCGGACGACACGTTCGGCACGCTGCCGCAGGACTTCAAGGAGCTGCTGGAGATCGTGCCGTTCACGGACTGCGTGGAGAAGACGGTGGGCCGCTGCTCGTGCTACCACGATCTGCTGGACACGTGCTTCGGCCAGACGGGAGACGCCGACGAGGTCTCGACCGCGGGCTCGGTGGCCTCCGTCTCGTACGACCAGAGCACGTGCGTCCCGGCCTGGAAGGCGCAGGTGGTGAGCGTGCTGGACGACGAGGGAGACGGCTACCTGAACTGCGCCAGCTGCCAGATCGACATCAACAGCCTCATCTCGGACCCGACGCGCATCGTGACGCTGCTCACGGGCCTGATCGACTTCAGCCGCGCGGATAAGGGCGTCATGGCGCTCGTGGGCGGCGTGGCCATGGTCGGCCTGGTGTGTCTGTGCGAGCTGCAGAACCGCTTCTTCTCGGGCTTCGGCATGGGCTTCGTGGGCCGCTCGCTGCCCGTGCCCATGAAGGCGTACTGCCGCTACACGTGCTTCTGGATCGTGCTGTTCATCATCAAGATCGTGTTCGACTACCAGTTCGTGGTCAAGAGTCTGGTGGAGACCACGCTGTTCGTGTGGTCCACCAGCTCGACCGACTACCTGCAGTACTCGCACTTCATGGTGCAGTTCTCCTTCCACAACGTGGCCTACATCCTGTTCCTGTGGATCCCGGCCTGGATGGTCTTCCTCTACGACGCGCAGATCTTCTACTCGCTCCTGTCGGTCGTCTACGGCTCCTTCGCGGGCTTCAACCTGCGCATTGGCGAGCTGCGGTCCTTCCGCATCCTGCGCCTCACGTTCAAGTCCATCCCCGGCGTGTTCAACCGCAAGATGGTGCCCAACATCGTGGAGGAGAAGCTCAAGAAGAAGAAGAAGAAGAAGAACAAAAAGTACGAGAAGGACGAGATGGCCATGCCCGTGCGCCGCTTCGAGCGCATCTCCATGTCGCAGGGCGCCAAGCCGCTCACGGTCAAGGCGCAGAAGTACTCGAGTCTGCTGGAGCAGCGCGAGGACGAGGACGTGTACAACGAGCTCAAGACGCCCAACGGCGGGGACGAAGACATGTCGTCGCAGTCCAGTCGCTCCTCCAACATCGGCTCGATCACGGGCGTGTCGGGCGCCGAGTTTGAGCGCACGATCCCCTTCGCCATGGCCTGGAACCGCTGCCTCACCAGTCTGCGCGAGGCCGACGTGATCAGCGACCGCGAGCTGAACGTGCTGAGCTACCTGATCGACTCGAAGGACACGGTGGGCCGCAAGCTGTACCCGCCGGCCTTCCTGACGGCCGGCAAGCTGGACGAGTCCATCGACATTGTGCTGGAGTGCTCGGCGCTGTACGAGAAGCTCAAGACGGACAAGAAGAAGAAGGACAAGACGCTGCAGAAGATCGAGACCACGATGCGCGAGCGCCTGCTCAAGGACGACCTCCGGATCGAGTCCATCTTGGGCTCGTACAAGTTCTCGTCCCAGGTGCTGCGCATCCTGCTGGGCGAGGAGCACAAGGAGCTGGACGACTGCTACAACTTCATTGAGGAGATGGCGTCCCACCAGCAGATCCTCAAGGGCCTCAAGCTGGACAACCTCTACCTGTGTCGTGCGGCCTGCGCCGAACTCATGAAGTCGATCCTCGAAGTGCCGAAGAAGTCCACGGAGACGAGCATCAAGTTCCAGCGCGCGCTGTACAAGGTGATCGACTCGGTCGAGTCGGTGATCAACTGCCTCAAGATGGTGCTGGCCAAGCAGGAGAACCTGGTGCAGATGCTCAACGACACGCCGCTCAAGCCCAACTCGTTCTTCTTCCCGGGTGACGCCCAGCACTATGCCAGTCTGCAGCTGCAGAAGATCGTGAACGACGAAGCCGCGCTGGATATCGTGTCCCGAGCGTACCAGTTGCTGACGGTGGACAACTTTGATGCCGAGCCGCGCTCGGACGAAGGTCAACGTCGTCTGCGCTTCTTTGCGAACTCGCTGTTCATGGACATGCCTGAGGCCAAGCCTATCCGCAAGATCCGATCACTGACGGTGTCCACGCCGTACTACAACGAAATCGTCATGTACTCGATCAAGGACCTGACGTCGCAGAACGACGACTGCATCAAACTGCTGTACTACCTGCAGACGATCTACCCGTTCGAGTGGGAGAACCTGCTCGAGCGCATCCAGGCGAAGGACATGGGCGAGGCGCTCAAGAAGAACCCGGAGGAGGTGCAGCTGTGGGCCAGCTACCGCGGCCAGACGCTGGCGCGTACGGCTCGAGGCATGATGTACAACGAAGAAGCGCTGCGCTTTCTGCACTGGCTGGAGATTGGCGAGAACGAGCCCATGCACCAGGTCAACTGCACGTGCAACAAGTGCTGCAAGCTGAACGAGATGGTGGCGTTGAAGTTCAACTATGTCTGCACGTGCCAGATCTACGGCAAGCAGAAGGACGAGCAGAAGCAGCAGGCGCAAGACATCGACTTCTTGCTGCGCAAGCACCTGAACCTCCGTGTGGCGTATGTAGACGGCCCAAAGAAGGTGAAGGACGGCCCGCCCAAGTTCTTCTCGGTGCTGATTCGCGCCCAGGAGGACAAGATCGTGGAGGTCTACCGCGTGGAACTGCCGGGTGACCCAATCGTCGGCGAAGGTAAGCCCGAGAACCAGAACCACGCTGTGATTTTCTCGCGCGGCGAGCTGCTGCAGTGTATCGATATGAACCAAGACGGCTACCTGGAGGAGTGCTTGAAGATGCCGAACCTGCTGTCGACCATGGACCGCCACACTGAGAAGCGTCCGCTGACTATCATCGGCTTCCGTGAGCACGTGTTCACGGGCGGTGTGTCGAACCTGGCCAGCTTCATGTCGATCCAGGAGCTGTCGTTCGTGTCGCTGGGTCAGCGTATGCTGGCGCTGTTCCATGTGCGTCAGCACTACGGTCACCCCGATATCTTCGACAAACTGTTCTCGATGAGTTCGGGCGGTACTGCCAAGGCTTCGAAGGGTGTGAACCTTTCGGAAGATATCTTCGCCGGTTTCAACAGCACGCTTCGTGGCGGCCGTACGTCGCACGAAGAGTTCATCCAAGTGGGCAAGGGTCGTGATGTGGGCATGCAGCAGCTGGCGCTGTTCGAGGCCAAGCTGTCGTCGGGTGCTGGCGAGTGTGTGATCTCGCGTGATGCCATGCGCATGGCGTCGCGTCTCGACTTCTTCCGACTGCAGTCGTGGTTCTATGGTAACTTGGGTTGGTACTTTACGCAGACGATGACGGTGGTGGGCGTGTACTTCTTCATCTACGGCAAAGTGTACATGGCGTTGAGCGGCATGGACAGCTACTTCCTGGAGAAGGGTGGCATGGGTATCGCCGGCACGTTGAACACCTCGTGGGCGTTCCAGTTCGGCTTCTTGTTGGTTATCCCGGTCATCGCTGTGGTCGGAGTGGAGCAGGGCTTCCGTCACGGTATCACGTACTTGCTGTGGAACTGTTTGACGCTGGGTCCGATCTTCTTCACGTTCCAGATGGGCACGCGTATGCACTACTTCGACCGCACGTTGGTCCACGGTGGTGCCAGATACCGCGCTACTGGTCGTGGCTTCACGATCAAGCACGAGAAGTTCGCAGAGCTTTTCCGCTTCTACGCGTTCAGCCACTTCTACCGCGGTGTGGAGCTGCTGTTCCTGCTGCTGATGTTCCGCGCGTACGGCACGTTCTCGTGGTGCAACTGCTCGTGGCGTCTTGATGCGGACTTTTACAACAACATCGAGCCTACGGACCTGGAGTGGAAGACGCGGTGCTACAACGATCACTACCAGACGTGTGTGCTGCCGACCAACCAGAACTACGGCATGATGTCGTTTTCGCTGTGGATCATCGCGGCCACGTGGATGTGGGCGCCGTTCTTCTTCAACCCGAGCGGTTTGGACTGGGACAAGGTGATTGAGGACTACAACGACTGGCAGAACTGGCTCAAGACGACCAACGACTCGGCGGATAGCTGGTTCGGCTGGTGGTCGAACGAACTGGAGTACCTGGAGCACACGACGAGCGGCGGCCGCTTCAACACGGCTGTTCGCAAGACGCGCTTCTTGGCCATCGCGATCGGCATGTACCTGAACATGATGTACAACGCGTACTTTGAGACCCCGGGCGACGTGATCACCTCGGACGACGCCATGCTGACGTACGTGCTGTCGGGTGGCATCATCGTGGTGCTTCTGCTCCTGGTTTGCTGCGGATACATCGCCAGTCGTGTGACGAAGAAGATGTCGATGAAGCAGCGCAAGCTCCGCAAGATCAAGTTCGTGCTGTCGTGCTGCTGCCTGCTCATCTCGCTGCTGAGTCTCACGGTGCTGTCCATCGCCAACCTCTTCGAGGTGTTCATCCTGCTGCTGGTGGCGGTCTACTGGTTCATGCAGATCTGTATGCTGCGTCTGCAGTACCACCACATTGTGGTGCGAGCGCTGGCGCGCGCTTTCGACCGCGCGGTCGGCTGGATCGTGTTCGGCCCCATTCTGGTCGTGTCGATGTTCATGCCGTTCATCTCGTCGTTCCAGCAGCGCGTCATGTTCAACAACGCCTTCACCTCGGGCCTCGAGGTCTCGAAGCTCTTCGCGCACGACGTGGCGCCGACGCAAGTCGTCAAGGTGAAGCGCGTGTCGAAGAAGAAGAAAACGCGCGAGGAATAAGCCAAGCCGCTCGTTGGGCTGAGGGATTCAGGTCGCTTTCGGATCGGCTATTGCTATTTTGTACCTTGCTAGCGAATGAAAACAAAAATCACAAACACTTTTCTATCTGTCGTTCGCTCGCATCGGTCGACAGAGTGCAGTGGGTTTCATAGATTTCTTTAGCAGATTGATACTAGTGCTGGTCTAGTGCGGAGAATCCCTTAGCTGTTCGCGACCCTGTTGCTAGCCGTGCATTCGCGTGAGATCTGGAGTCGACACAACGTGGCGAAGACCCATGAGCTCGGCCGTGCTGTGAGGACGCACGTCGCCTCTCTGGCTCAAAGGGGCAAAGGTGCTCGGGGAGCTCGTGGGCGCACGCGCATTCACCTGAGGTGGCGAGCCGATCTTGAGATTGCTCAGGATCTCCGAGAACTTGCGCGTGTCGGGCTGGAAGCGCTTCAGGTCCAAGTTTCGTCGTGTGTCACTTGACGCACCCGCTTGCTTTTTCTGTGGTGCTGGGGGTTTTGACGCACCTGAACCGCTCGGTTCACTGAACCGGATTTCTGTGGAGGACCGCGAGCGCAAAGCGTTTGCTGCTAGGGACGAGCCGCGCGAGGGCGACAAGATCGCATCGTCGTCACTTTGATCGCCTTCGTCGCCAGAATGACCCCGGTAGATTGATTCCGTTTCGCTGTCAATCGACGACAACGTGTTGCTTCGTCGACGTGTCCCCTCGTCATCCTCCAGGAGCTGACGTGAGCTCCGATTGCTGTTGTCGCTCTTGGGGGCAGTCCCCACGCCAATGGACGCGCCGTGAGTGCTACCGTTGCCGCTGGAGCCCGTCGTAACTTCTCGCATACGCAGCACGTCGAACTCATCGGCGTCCACTTCATTGTCAATCTCAATTGCCATGGCACTCTCGGTGTTCCCCCGCGACATCTGGTTGGCGAGCCCCTCGATCGCATCGTCCATGGCGTGCATCCACTGCTCCTGCCGCCCCCACGTATCCGTGAGCACGATGAAGTTCTTGTAGCCCTTCGAGGAGAATTGCAGCCCGTGAGCGCCACTACCTGGTCCTTCAGATACACCGAAGCTGTACCATTTCCGCACAGACGTGGGAATTACCCACTTCATGCGATTCGACCAGTTCGCGCTTTGAAGGGTGTCGCAATACCAGAGCTTATCGCACACTTGGCAGAGCCCGAAGAATGTGATGGTGAACGTGAGCGCATGGAATGGCATCGGAACGGGGAACTGGATGAACGAGCTCACACGTGTCGGCTCAGGGATCGGGATGTGGTCGTGGATCTTGTCCTTCTTGTACATGAAGCCAGTGATGAACTCGTCCGTGTACGTGACTTTGCAATAGTGACTCGGAGCATCGGAGAAGACTGTCTCCAGATAGCCCGTGTACTCCACCTCCGTCTCCGTGAGTGTGCTGGACACGTACTCAACCGCATTTTGTTTGAGTTTCAAGCAGCCGTGACACAACGGCGCGTTTCGCTCACCCAGCGGCAGCATCTCCAGTCGGTTTTGTTCTGCTAAAGTTGGCTCGAACTTCACCCACTTCTCATGTTGCGACGTGTACTGCCGCACCACTTCTTGGCAGGTAATTGCCACCGACCCACTCTTGCAGTTCGGAGTGCTACAATCACATACAAGACATGGTAAAAACACAAGTTTAGTCAGTGTTCCCACACCACCAATATCAGTAGGGAACAGTCAGTAGCACATGGCAGGTACTTACTTGGTCAAAGTGAAGATGCTGTTGGCAATAGTCGTCATGTGGCCCTTGTACTGCACGTGCTCCTCGTACGCGCGAATGACAAAGTCCAGGATATTCGCACCTTCGATGAAGAGGCTGTTCAGCAGCGGAGACGACGGCAACCGCTTCTGGTCCGGATCCATCAGTACGAATCGAATGACGTCCGTGAGCTCGTGATGCAGAAGACTGTTGTTGGGGTGCGATCCGTAGCACGCAAGAATACTCGGCATCAAGCCGAAATGCGCCAGCAAGTAGTCCACGTCCCCGCTCTGCAGGAATACGCAGCGCTTCAAGAACGTGATGACGTGCAGAAGCGATGATCCCTTCACCTTCACCGCAGTGATCTTCCCTGGGCTGTGCGTGCTTGACATCCCACGGAGCGCGATCACGTCCGACATGACCACCGCGCGGCACAGCTTCACGAATTTTTCCACCCGTGGGATCAAAGCGGCCAATAACGACACGTAGATCGTCTTCAAAAGACCCTCAATCCCTGTCACATCGCGTTTCTTCTTATGATAGCCCAGTGTGCTCATCAGCATCATGACGATGGAGAGAGCACCGCCTTCCTTGACAACTAGAGTCGTTGACCCTTGCGTGGACTGGCGGCAGACCTCTGAGAACCCCAAATCCAGCAGTGTGCCGAATGATACGTCCGTCGTGCTGAGCAGAAATGTAAGCAGCGACTTGAACAGTTCATTGTGGTGGAGCGGGAAATGCTGGTCCGTGATCAATGGAAGCGAGTGGTCCGTGTTTTCCACGAAGGTCGCCACGTTTCCCATGACGTACACCGAAGGTGGGTAAATGATGTAGTTGATCAGGGAGCAAATGTTCTCGATCGAGTCTCGCTGAAACGATGTTCCCACGCCCCACCCAAGCGTCCGCTGCCACGAGTAAAGACGCGCAAACAAACTGTCGAAGATTTCACTCTTCTGCACATTGGCTTGGCCCGCCACTGACATGTCCGAATACAGGAGCCACACCACAGTGTCGCGAATCGAATCGAGGCCGATATGACAAACCAGCCAAGGCACGATAAACTGTCCTTCGTCCGCTAAGAAGCGCCAAAGAAGTCCTCCGAGGTTCTGGTTCACGATGAAATGATTGACGACCTTGCAGAACAGCACCAGAAGCACGTCGTCC
Organism: Nothophytophthora sp. Chile5; assembly: GCA_001712635.2. Classification (NCBI taxonomy): domain Eukaryota; phylum Oomycota; class Peronosporomycetes; order Peronosporales; family Peronosporaceae; genus Nothophytophthora; species Nothophytophthora sp. Chile5. Next base: position 7,866 of record MBAC02010856.1, read on the forward strand.
AATGGCTCCGAGGTGCACACAAACTTAAATAACACCTTCAGGTAGCCGGCCGATGTCTTGAGATCATACACTTCCGAAGTGTTAAGTGTCCATCCGACGCCGCCGGGTCGATAGCCCATCTGGAAAATCTTCGACGAGTACCATAGAGCAATTTCACTGCAGAAGTGCTGCACGTTGTACTTGCCGTAGTTCGGGTCTTCGGTACAATCGGACTCTGGGGACGAGACAGGAACCGTGAGCAGACGAAATACTTCGTAAATAATTCGTGGTTGCTCCAGCCAGGCGCTGGACTTGTGGTCGCGAATGATTTCCCGGTACAAGATGTCCACCGAAATGTGGCTGCTTTTCGCAATCTTCAGCACGTCAGCAAGCGTCGAGTCTTGCTTCGCAACGGTCTCTTCGATTTTGCGACGATGATCCTTGACTGACTCCTAGTGGTTGAATCGCACAAGTCAGAAACATGAATCCAACACACAGGAACACGACACAAGTATGCCGCTCGCGACTCACGCTTTCCGCTTGCTCCCGCAGAAACTCCTCAATATCCGCGTGTCCAGTGATTCGCGCCAGATTCTCGGCTGTGTTGCCGTCTCGCTACATTTTGGCAAACACATTACAAAGTCAAGCCCCATTGCAACGTCAGTGTGCGAGCAATGGCAAGCAATGACAGAGTACAAAAATCCACTCACATCTTTTGCAACAAGGCTGGCGCCTGCGTTAACGAGCAGTTTCACGCATCCAAGGTTTCCCGCACGCGCAGCTTCCATTAGAGCCGTAGTCGAATTGGGCTGCAAACGGACACGTAATGTTTCAGCATCAATCATAATGTGCAATTCCTCACAAGACTATCGAGATGGATCAACGTACACTTTGCGTTTCAAGCTCAGCTCCATTGCTCAACAAGATCGAGCAGCATTCCTCCAGGCCACCTCGAGCAGCGATGTGGAGCGCGGTGGTACCACGGTTCTAGCAAAATCGCAAAATCGCAGGAAGACATGGAACAGTGGTAAGAAACTGCGCTGCACGGTGTAAGGACACAACAAAAGCGGCATAACGGCCTCGCCATCCGTACTCGGTTTCTCGACAGGTTGATTCTGGCTCCTTTCTTAACGAGGAGCTTCACGCAGGCCGCGCGCCCATCACGCGCTGCAACCATCAAGGCTGTCATCCCGTGAACCTAGCAAAATGAAACAACGTATTTTAGCAATTCCGACATCTCGCAATGGAGCAAGCTAAGCTTGAAAAGAAAAGACGCAAAGCTTCTTACATCCTCCAGGTCGAGGCTGGCACCAAACATCAGAAGGGCACGTGCTGCCTCCACATTTCCGACGGAGCATGCCATCATTAGCGGCGACACCCCATTCGGCTGTCAAGGTTGGTGTCCACCACAGCATCAGCACAAAGCAAGACACGACGCGAGTTCCATTACCACCGTGAACACGCTTCCACAATATCAATAGGCAGCAGAAGTACGTATTTAAGCTCCGTACCTTTTGCTCGTCAAGTGATACTCCAAAGCCTTGCAGAATTTCGATACAGTCAACATGGCCGTTCTCGGCGGCGTCGCACAATGACACCGCTTTAGGAATACGCTGTAAGTCAACAAATAAGCAACCGTCAAACACTACATAGCCTCCAATCATTTCTGCTTGCGCATAAGCTGCAAGATCTCGAGGTCGTCCTATTATGCCACTCACCTGTGGCGTAGACTCCGAGGAATCCAGATAAAGTAAATGCTTGAGCAGATCCACGTCTCCAGCGCGCGCTGCCGTTGCGACGCCGAAGTAGATGTCGTCGGGTACTACGTGCTTGACAGCTTGTTCGCGCCACAGCAACTCGATGGAGATCCGAGGCGGCTTGTCCTCCAGCAGCTGGTCGGCGTGGAACTTGGAAAGCAACACAATGGGGATAGACACCGGGTGTCGGCCAGAGGAGTGGAAGCCATCAAACAGCGACTGCATCGCCTGCTTATTGTCCGTGCGCTCGATGAACACGATACCCACGACTCCTACAGCCAGCAGACGACGCACGATCTCGGGGAAGTGCACTCTGCCACCTCGCTCAACCACAGCCACGTTGCCCAGCAGCGCCGCCTTGTTCGCCAGCTCACCATCCGCTTTTGGCGGGTTCGTAAACACTGTGTTGCCTATCACAACATGAGGCGCGCGATCGTAGCGATAGCTCGAGGGCTCCGCGAAGTGATAGCTCATCATCTCACCCTGCCTGGCGTTCTGGACGTGCAGGTTCGCGCTTATGTCTTCCGCCCGCTCCATCTTCAGCGGCGGCAGGTTGCGCTGCCAACACACGAAGGGCACGCCGTCGCTGCGCGGCCCGCCGCCTGTCGACTGTTCGTTGCCCATATCCGTTGCCTTATGCCGCCTTGCTGCTGCTACCGCACGCTATCTTGAGCCGAATGCTAATAAAAGCGCGCGCAGCGTGCGGGATGCGAAATGTTGCGAAGGAAGCGCGCGCGGGGTGATCGACCACGGAGTGTTGGTTGGCCGAGACGGAGCGACAAAGGTGCAGGGGCGAGGGTACTCGTGTCTGCCACAAAATGGAGCGGCTGCGGGCTGAGGTTACGCGCGAGCGGGTTACACTCGTCCCAGACCGTGAGTCGAAACACGAGGACGGCGGCGGAGAGATCGTCGAGCAGCGGAGGTGGCGAGCGTCCTTGCGTGCTCGTGGATGGCGCCGGCGCGTGTGTGCAGGAAGAAGTTGAGTCTCGTGTGCAGCGGTGGCTCGTTCTTTTTTTCGCTTGCTGCTTGAAGATTCTGGTTTGTTTCGCGCGTGGCCGCTGGCGCTGGGCAGTTGAAGGAGTTTTCTCTTGGGATTTGTATGTGGATGGATAGAGGATTGGGGAAACCTTGCGAGTCGAATTCGACAGGCTCCTGCCACCGGCCAGCCGTTTCTCTGTCGCTTGTTGACCTGGTTTCACTATGAGTCTGATGAAGGGGGTTTCCGGTTCAACTTTCTCAGCAGAATTCTGAGTTCGTCTCAGCAGAATTCTGAGTTCGTCTCAGAAATCTGGACTCAGGTTCAGAAATCTGATTTCTTCTTGCGCGCATTCGAAAATAGATGCCCCTCTCCTCCTAATTTCGGATTCCAAAACTCAAAACCGACACGATGGCGGGTGCGACGGTCTCAGCAGGCTGCTATTGTCAGAACGCCCGTTTTCAAACTTCCTGTCTTTACAAAACCGCGCGACCGCAATACATGTGGTTTTGAGCTCACACTCAGTATGGAAATCAACCCCACATACCAAATGCTATATATTGGGGCGATTCACGGGTGATTGATTGCAAGAACCGCCCAAGGATATATCGAGTAGAACGCACAATACTTCAAATTGGCATCAACTGCCGCCATCTCATGCAACTGCACGATCCTGCTGCGAACGGTGTTAGAGCCCCAGCCCATCGCTGTGGCCATCAACTTGGCAGATCCGTTTGGGGACTTTGCCGGCTGCCCGAACGACGGTGACCTGTCATCGAAGGACGTGGAATTCTTGGATAAAGACAAGAATAGAGTTTTCCGACGACGATCAAGGCAGCCCGCAAACGTGAAACCCCCGGCAAGAAACCGAAGCCGGCTGGGACACCGACAGGGAGCTGAGCCTGCTCATTCGTGGTTTTCCCGAATATCAGCAGCGGCACCAGCAGCCGTAACAAATCCCGCCATCCACACCCACATATAGCGCATGTTAAGGGGGCACAGCTCTTCACCCTTCACGGGACCAAGCTGGAGCTCGGATCCACGCGTCCATCGCTGTAATTTAACTATATCATACCCCACACACATGCCGCAGTAACAGCGGAGGAAATACATGAACCACGCGATGCTGCTTGTGGGCTACGGCACGGACAGCACGAAGGGCGACTGCTGGGTTCTCAAGAAGTCGTTCGAGAGCTTGTTAGGCACCAGCGGGAACTTGAAGCAGGTGGCGGACGCCAAGGTCAACTGCAGCCTCAATATCTTCCCGGCCATCCCCACGGGCGTCATCCAGCGCCGCGGCGGCCAGCATGGACGGTGGCGGTGACAAGGTGTTCGTCGGGCTCAGCCCCACCGCTTGTATCGCCGTGGCGGCCGTGACCACCATTTTCTTCACCGTCGTCACCGCGGGCAGCAACATGTATATATCGCAGCGGAAGCTCAAGGCGCTCCAAAAACAGAACTCAGTCGTGTATGCAGCGCACACGCCGATCGATGCTCAGGTCGCGCAGTAAGGAATCGACAACGCCATTCTACCGCGCCTTCGTGAGCCCAATGCTCAGCGGGAGGTGAAGGTGCCAATCCGCACGTCGCGGCTTTGATTGAGCTTCGTTCAACTTCTTAGTAAATTTGCTTTTCACACCAAAAATACAGAAATACGAGAAACACAAGCCGACAAATGCAAATGGTCGTAAGCGAAGCCAATGTCGAGGGATGAATGGAGATGCATGATGTTGGACAATCAGTCAGATCTGTCAGATCTGGTGCGAAAGCAATGCGCACAAGAAGGCGTGGCTCCTCGGGATCTTCGCTGGTAAAGGAAACATCCAGTCAAGCAAAAGACAAACTCAGAGATAACCCACCGTCTCACGGCCCAAATGCTCCATTTCGAAGCGGCTCGTTACGAAGCGGAGTGGGGCATTATGAATCACATGACGTAATGAAACGAAGCAAAAGAGCTCATGCAGACACCGCCTGCTCCAACTCTCAGTTCCAATCTCACCGCCTAGATCCGGCCTCCTGCAACCACTTCTTTCAACCAGACGTCCCTCATCGCAAGGAGTGGCAAGCGGAAGAAGACCAAGGAGGAAAAAGAGCTTTCCAGGAAGCGGGAATACACCTCCGTGGTGTGTAAACTCTCCTGTTTATGTCAGGACAGTGACCTCCTCGCGCAGATCAAAAGCTCCTGCGCTGTGCTTGAGCAAGTCCACCTGGACGGCTGGCATGTGGCCAACCTCCACCTACTTCGCTGACTAAACGAGAACGTTAAGCTACCTGTACTGGACGGGACTTTCTTTCGGCGTTGTTGCGCGGACGCGTTGGCGCAAGCTGAGGCGTGGGTTCAACAGCGGGCAGTAAATAACGCTGCTCAGTCGACAAGACCTCGAGAGCGAGCTAAGACGGTGTCAACGCTTACCACTGCATCCAATGACGGAGTTCTGGATGGACGGGAAGACAGCGAGCGCAAGAGGCCACACGGACAGCCAGAAGATCTTCATCTGTCTGCAACGTTGCGCATGTATCAGGCTGAATACCATGGGATCCCCGGCTACCAACCGCCATCCTTAGAGATTAACAGCCCAGCTATAGGAGAGAATGGCATACAGATGTTCGTCGACGCTCGTAACAGGGTCGTGTTACAATTTGGACGACGGCTCCATCAGTATGTGCGGTTTCGATATGCAACAGAAGGCGAGACGGAGTTGCCTCTCAAGGCGACGAAGCAGCTCGTCTCGAGTTGAATCAGTGCCAGCGTTGAGGACAACATCATCGTTTGGAACACCACGATCGTGCAGAAGGAAATGGAGCTACGCGAGTGGCTGGAATGGTGCAATGGAAGCAAGTGATAGCTAAGAACCTCGTTCACTTTCTGCGTAAGCTGTACGATATGCAGACGTGGATGAAGAACTATGCACAGCGCCATCCGAATGCCAAGGGCACGAGGCTATACTCTTTGATCCCACACTCGACCTCATTTGCTACCGGTTACATCAAGATCAACGCCTCTACGCATTACGGCATCCACCGGCGGATACTCCTCGAGACGGGCAAAACGATATTGCTGGTCTCACCAAAGAAGGAGGTCGATTAGCACTGCGAGATTACGAGACTCAAAATCGCGACAATATGCTGCGTCGATGCTTTCACGTATCGTAGCTTGAGACCGGGCCTCGCCGGTTTGGCTATGAGGTCAAGACCAATGGTTACGGAGTGTCAATTCTCCTTACACGCTCTATCCTCGTCACGAAGCCCGCTTCAACGACAGTCCCGTTCTAGAAACCAAAGCCGACTCCGCCCAATGGTGAGTTGGATGAGCTTACCAAGGGTATTACTTCGCTCCCGGTGAGGTTCCGCCGGCCGTACATATTGGCATCGATCCAGGGGTTCGAAATTTGAGTATGGCAGTAAGTGTTGGTCAACTTCCTAAACGTTGACGCGGACGGAGACGGTGGTTGACGACCCGTGGACGGCTCATGCGCAAGAAGAAGAATCGTCGGTATCAACAGGGCCAGACCATCCAAAAGATCCACCCTATGGAGTACTGGCACCTTGCCGGAGCGAAGTCGTTCGCGTTCTGGGTCGAGAATCTCAAGAAGCGGGGGCTGTGGTACGCCGTGGTCATCCACGCCATGTATTCTTTCAAGACGGCGAGTTACGACCTGTATCGGGAGCGTCTTAAACTGTTTTGGCTCCATATGGGGTTCTTATTGGCGTTTAGCGCCGAGAATGCGTTTCTCAAGTGGCGCTTCTTGCGGTCACGAAAGAGAATGGCTACACTTGATGCGTTTGCGAGGCGGATGGTGCCTAAGGCGAGCCCGCTCGTCTGCATAGCCTACGGGGCCTGGAGCAATCATGACCGCATCAAGGGTTACTCAACGAGTCCTGTAAAAGGATTCAAGGAGGCGTTAAAAAGGAGAGCGACCGTCCTGACTGTAGACGAATTCCGCACCAGCTAACTGTGCTCCTTGTGCAACCGCCGCCTCGAGTGGGCCCGACTGCTCTACACGAACAAGAAGGGCGAGGTCGTCCTGATGGCAAACCGGAATGTCCTGCGTTGTGCCCACAGTGGATGCAAGGCGAACTCCTAGAGTCGGGAAGTTGACGCTGCAAGAAATATCCTATCCATTCTCGTGAGTACGATTTCTGGACTGGGGAGACCAACCGCGTTCGAGCGCGGGTAGCAACGCTGATGGCCACGGCAAAAGTGGTTGGAAAGGGCTCTTTTTTTGGAAGAGAGTTCCACACCATGCCACACGGTGTCGAGGAGGGCTTTCGCGACCTTCAAGGAGACAGCAAACCCGTTATACTACCAAAGTTCGGTATGATTTGTACCCCTCAAAATGCGCCGGGAAATATGAACCCCCACGGCGAGTCTCAAAGTGTAAGTGATGTGCAAGAATTGTATGCGATTCCCCAGAAATTTGTACCCCCAAGTAGAAAGTATAGTCAATCACAGAGTCGTTTTGCTGTGGTGGGATGGGAGACAGAACATTCCTAAAGCGCGATGATCAGTGGTGTGGACGTTGTGGACTGCGACCTGGGCGAAGGAGGACGAAGCTGCGCTGCCCACAGGGTGTGTGGGCAGCACCTGCGTGTGAACGACGTATTGACCTTCCGCCTACACGTGGTCGAGGGTGAGGAGGATACGCTCAGAAGCGTTCTAAAGGCATTCGTGCTTCGGGACGGAGGCAAGCCTGTCACGTCGGCGTTCTCCCCAAACGTCTGCTGCGCATTCAAGAGCTATATGCCATCAGGATGGTGACGGTCGTGGAGGATCTCCGCAACTCAGACAATGACCAGATACGATGACGACGCTCTACGCGGAACGGAGGGGTGATTCGATGTCTAATGCTCTCTGATATTGAGGAGCACTTCAGAACGTGAAATGCTGGACTTCCTCTACGAGTACGTCGACGACATCTCCGTCTACGGTCAAATTTGTGGCTGGAGGAGCCGTGGCAGGTGTTGTCGAATGCGCGATGGCCCCGAAGCCGACCTTTTTGAATGTATCTCTGATATTTTGTGTTGGTACGGTACCCAAGGAATCTGCAATCCACGGGACGATATCCTCGCGACGAGGTACGAGACCTTAGCACCTACTGGTAGATTTTCCGTCTCAACTGCGCTCCATCTTGTGTAGTGCTCGCGTAGGCTGGCTTCCAGCGGTTGTTGACGCCAACGTCGCATGGTTGGAGTACACTCGTATACTCTCCGGGAATAATCATCAGAATGGCGCTCCGCGCCCTTGAAGGACACGTCGATAGATAGAGCCTTTGTGATAACATCGGCAGTCGATACCGCTATCTACTTCGCGCGTCTCGTTCGAATCCAACCGGCAACTTCGCGCTTGAGCGTTGCCGCCGATATAGGGTGTCATGGGGCAGTTGTGTGTGCTTTTGGGTTTCTCTTTCTCATTTCTTCCAGCTTGGCCTTTAACTTCCGCCAACGCCAAATCTAAGAAGGCTGCACGCCATGCTTTCTCGCTGTTCCCTTTACCGTTCCCCGTTCTGCCTCGACCAGGATCGCCAGCTTGTCCTTGACCGTCAGACGTTGATCGCGGCGCGGCATGCTTGCCACTGCGTGTGGCGACGCTACGCTGGATGGGGAAAACAATGGATTTTGGCCAATCAGTGACGGTAGATGGAACTTCAACACGCCAAAAATTTGTACCCCTTTTTCAAAGTTCAACAGGGGGGTACAAATCATACCGAAATTCGGTATTTCGTTCTACTGGTTGGTTCTTGCGGCGGTTAGAGCCAAAATGTGACAATTTGGCAAATACCGGTATTTCGACAATATTTCCCGGTATTTTCCATTTCGTCGATGACTTTCTTCCAGACTGAAATCCTTCGCAGATTCAGCAGCAAGATGGCAACGAGCTCGACGAATGTGCAGCGCATGCTGACAAAGAATTGGTCCACGTTGCAGTACCGGATCGAGTATGGCGGCTTCTTTTCCAACCACTTGCTGCATGGCGTCGTGGCGCTGTTCGAGCTCGGCGCAAGCGAGGAGAAACTGGACGAGTTTGCGGCAAACTACGCGACGAAGTTGGAGAAGGAAGAGCCAGACCACGAGGATGTCCTGCGCCCCGAAGTGCGCTCGAGCCTACCGCAAGACAAGTTGCTGACGTTCGAAAGCGCGCGTGAGTTACGCGGGAAGCGCGATAACTTTGATGGCTTGCTGGCGCTGTACGCCGCGGAAATCCAAGAGTTGGGGATCGATGGCGCGGTGAAGAAACATTTGCCACTGCTTGTTGGCGGTCTGGCTGGTGCGCTTTTGCACTCCATCATCCAGCTCGGATACGCTTATCGTATTGGAGGAGAGCGGCTTGTGGCGGAAGGCCTGACGTACATGCACTACGCCTACCTTTCGTTCGACGAACCATCTTTGGATGCTGGGGATGAGCTTTCCGAGAAGAAGCCGTTGTCGCGTGAAGAAGCACTGCGCTTGATCCTCAGCCTGAAAAGCCACGAATTCCTGCTGAGTGAAATGCGTCGACAGGCGAAGTCAAAACCTTTGGCCGATCTGGATATAGGCGACATTCAGAGACGACTGAGCACCATGTCAGGCGACCCGGAGCGAGGAAGCCAAGCCGCGTTCCAATTGATCTGGGATACCGTGAATAGTTACGATCTATCGACGATGGATGGCACGTTCGCATTGGACCTTGTGCTCTGGCTGTACGCGATGATCGAGCACAACGACTTCGTCATTTTGCACG